>SNQJ01S0162100.1:0-12978 GCA_010110895.2 Picea sitchensis
ACACAGTCTTCATCCTATTCTTTCATCAATTATTTTCTTAATCTTGCTTAACCTTTTCCATGAGAGGCCCCTCCTTATATAGGAGAAGGCGAAGTGGTTAAAGGGATGAGGATGATCCCACCAAATTAGAGAAACTAGTAGGATCGCAACCATACAAAAGCCACCTCACATTCTAGAAGATTCCCCATCTAGAAACTTCGTGAAACCTCTTTCCTCTTTTATCTTTGGAATGTCGTCGCACCCTACCTATGGAGCAATCTGCGGAAACCCCATGGTCCATCTATAGAGCAGCCTGCGAAAATCATATATTTTCGCACTATGTAATAGATGCAGCCTGTAGACCCTTTTTAAAAAGAAGTCTTGTAGAGGAAGAAAGAAGTTTCTTTTCTCAGGCAAAAGGTCTTTTTGGGAGCCTGAACACATGCTTTTGAAATCATCATCAGGGTGACCAAAATAATGTGGAACAGAATGCCCCCCAAAGTATGAGGCTGGAACTCATGACAACTGAAATACTTTGTAAAAATGCGTGTGTGTGTCGGGAATAAAGAATGCACCAATCGGGAACCTGCAAACAACCAAGCATCCACAAAATAGTATACCATGTCTGAGGTAGGCATTCCCATGTTCAGACCATAAACGATTCAAATCATAAATGTAGGTCATGGAAACCAATTATACACTGTGGATCCATGTCATCAAGATTCTACATAGCCACCAGGAATACACTGTGGATCTATGTATTGGAAAACTTAGATTCAGACATAGCTACGAGACATACAAAGTGGATCTATGTGTCAATAAAAATCATAAATACTTCATCACAACCTGGACCAAGTATGGTGAGATCCAGTGTCTTCAATCCTATCGTCTGTTAGTACAAATCTATCCATGTGATTATAAGTGTTGAAGTCGAACATGGTAGAAACCACTTGATTACCAGTCATTAATGAAAATCGTTAACAAGCGTGAGAGAAATCACCATTGATGTCAATGACTCTCAAGGTATTCTAGTAGAATCCAATGAATGTGAATAAATGCGCCGAAGTCAAACATTCGATGGAATATCTTGATCAGGGACCAATGATATGAATCCACTGTTGGGAGCGAAGAAACCTTCCATTAAGGCATGTAGGCTCTAAGGTACTAAATTATTTCTAAGTCTTGTTCCTAGATAATGAGTTGAAGTCGACAGGAACAAACTCGTCACAGGAGGGCCTTGATGTATCCCCCATCAATGGCATGAAATAAGTAACAGATTTAGGGTAGAGCATAGTATGAATATGATTTGGAATCAACATAGGGAAGGCCGACATGGTAGAAATTTACAACTGCAGATGGTCGACTCAAAAGAGGGCTTGGTTGAACTTCTCTGGAACATATGAACAACACGACATTGGTCTTGGCAGCATTGACTCAAAGATGACCCAAGATATGAACTTGCAGAAAGTCAGACGAGAGACAAATGAATTTCCCAACCCGGATTCAAATGATGAAGGGGGTGTCCTGTTCAAGAGTGACGCTTACTGCCACTAACACAAATACAAAGACACATCTCTTTCCCAAATTTTTCCCCACCATTTCTGGAGAGTACCTCTTTATTTTAGGCAAGCTTGAGGAGGATAGCATATTCTTGTCAATGTAAGCTCATCCTTCAAACGATTCCCTCGGAGTATGTTTAACAAACCCTAAGAAGGAGTGGTTCAATCCCATGTGGTTCTTTCGATGTTTGTTTAACGAGTCAAAATATAGAAAACGTCGGGGTTTTGCATATTTTGAGAGTCTGAAAAACACTTAAAGAGAAATCTCCCAGTTCCTTTTTTGTAAAGTAGTTTGATAGGACTGAAAAAGTGATAAACTATCACCCATCAAACATTTTCTTCAAATACTTTTACAAGCGTGAAAAGAACAAGGGCGCTCGACAATCTTTTCGTTTTTATGGAGTGTGAAAAGAGCTTAAAGGTTACTCTGTAAGTTTCGTTGTTTTCGTGTTACCATGACGAGTATGAAAATATGACAACAATATACTCGGTTACATTCTCATCGATTTTCGAGCATGAGAACGAACAAAGACTGAGCTCGGGGTTTTCCAAAAAACCCTAAAAAGTAATCGTACACACGACGAAAAAGAAAAACAAATCGCAAAAACTGTCCATACTTCATTATTTGGAACCTTTGTCTGCCCATATGTGGAAATCAAAACACTCACAAGACCATTAGACTCTAGGTTTTTGAGAAAATATATTTAAATCATATAAAATATTTTTAGAAAAGGTAAAAAATGAGATAAATAGGGGTAAGAACTCATTTTCACTATTTCATTTGTATTTGGTTAAAAACTTGTCTAAGAGCCATTTTTTCACCTCATATTTCGGTAGTCGATTGCGGGCAACACAGGCGATCATTCAGTGAACAGTTTACGTGAAAATGGTAAGTACCTCATCCTCTTCTTTTTCAATGGTTTAAAATTCATTTCAATCGGTTAAAAGATGATTTTTTGGATGAATTTTTGGCCTATAGGCATGCACTGAGGCCATCACAAGTGACCCATATCGGGACCTATGGAAATCAAGGATTTCCACAAGCTCCCAATGGCTCACTTGCAGAAACTCCGCACTGTAACTGAAGACCAGTTGCGTCTGCTGAAAAACCCAAAAAACATGCATGCGTTTTCCAAAAAATAATTCCAAAATGAATGATTAAAGGTGCTAACTTATTTCTTTCCTCCCCATGCAGGTATTTTGATTGCAAAAATGTTGGAGTGGAGAGAAAGAGAGCATGAATATGATGATGCTATGTCTTTGAATGATCCGGGCACCATAAATTCCCTACAACAGCATGGCTTGTTAAAGTTCTTCAAGATCGAGGGCATGAGAGCCCAACTGAGACTGTTAGAATATCTGGTTCATATGTGGGACGTGGACCAACTAGTATTTCATGTGGATGTTCATGTGCTTTCCTTGGACATCGAATATATTTACTTTTTGATGGGGCTATCCCGTCGTGGGGCACAAGTGACCTTAACAGGGGGTCGAGGTGGCGGTTTGTCGATGAGTGAATACATCAGACACTATTGTGAACCTAAGGCCGAGAGGCGCAAAGGTAAAGTGGATATCAAAGGGGTTTGTGATCTGACTCTCAGAACCATACTTTTCAGTATCACACAGATGGCAGGGAGTGCTTCCCTGCACATGGCTCTTCAAAGTTGCTTTCATTATGCCATGGAATGCACAAAACCTCGTGTGTTCAACTGGTGTGATGGACTCCTCCATAGTATGAAGAGCCAGTTGACCAAGAGCAAGAAAGGGGAACTAAAACAATTTGGGTATCTCTCCATTTTGGTATCTTTCTTCCTAGAAAAATTCCTTCACTTACGCCTGCAGGTAGAGTGGAATATACCAGTGCCATGAGATCTGCGGATGAAGTGATGGTGTGATCTCATGTCCCGACATGTAGCAGGTCCCATTATTAAGTATAATGATACATTTTTTTTTTGGATGGAGACCTAGATTTTGATGATCGATGACTATGCATATGTCAGGCTGGATTTTCACAATGACTCTAACTTGGTGCTACCAGAGAGTTCTCAGTGGGGGGACCTAGGTAAGAAAAACATTTTTCTTTTATGAATTTTTTTTTGTAAATTTTTAAAATATCAAATATTTTTTATGTTTCCAATCCAAGGACTAATCAAAACATTTTGACCATGAAGATGTAGGGCCATATCGGCCCCCGGGTACATCCCCTATCCATAGGGGAGGAGAAGTGACTGTAGTGGCATGATGGGATGTGGACGATTATGAAGCAATTGAGAAAAATCTAGAGGGTTTGACTGCAGGCATCCCAGATATGTCGATCGGCGAGGTCCCGAGGCATTTCCAACGTCATACCGTAGGAGTGTCTGGTCCACTGAGACGATTTCTCCATAGGGTAGTGTTATCACTCCAAGAAACTCCTTAGGGTTGTAGACTAAGGATGCTTGGTAACTTTATAAATCATGAATAATGAAAGTGTGGATCAATGGGATAATAGAGAGTAGATAATGAGAAGACAACTCACAATGAAATCGAATGAAATAGTTCTTTTAGGAATCAGTGAACAAACAGAGTAATATCAAAAGTTATGGAGAAAACTGATCTAGATAATCAAGTACAACAGTGTGCAGGATTATACAAGCCAGCAAAAATTCCTTTAGTTCAAGTTCATGAGATTAATAAGAAATTAACAATTCTTAGAAGCTAAGCTAAACTAAAATAAAGTACAGAACATGGAATAGATGAAGAAATCTGTCATTAACAACAAAAGAAGACTGATTCTATATTGAAAAATAAGTGTCTCAGTACAATAGCCAAAAAGTATCCAAAATTCAACCCTTTAGTCCTCCAAATGTCTTTGTCTTTATAGCCTTACAAGATGAAATCTATATCCTTGAAAGATGGATCAGATTTACTAAAAATAGTCAAACCAAAACATATATAACAAGTGTAGTATGAGATCCTATAAAAATGGATCTAGAATGGAAAATCAAAACAAAATAGGAAAGGTCCGATTTAATGATTTCTAAAAGTAGAAGATTGCTGATGAAGTGCAGTTTTAGCCTCCCAAGGTTGTTTGTTTTGGTCCTCCAAAGCTAAAATTCGAATTGGGTGATGTGTCATTTGATCCCTATCAATTTTCCCTTGAAAATGACCAAATCTAGTCAAAAAATTCCCTTTTGACTTTCATCTCCAAGAATGGCCTTCAGATTTTGATTTGATAAATCATAACCAACTTATTGAAGAAGATTTCAAACCATTCAAACCCAAAAAATATCGATCTGGACAAAAATTCAGCTATTCTGGCCGTGACAGGCTTTCACCAGCTAATTTACCCGAAAATCTGCTCCTTAGCTGGTGAAAGGCGGAGCTTTCACTAGCTAACTAGTTATAATTCTACCTTCTGCGCTGGTGAAAGCGCATATTTTTTTAAAATCAAATTTATCAGTCATGGAGAGTCCATTTTGCATGCTTAAATAGTCGATCGAAATCTACAAATCCTAAGATTTCCAATGGTACTTTCAAATCTACATTTGGATCTTGGGAAGCTAGTCAAATTTTCCCTACAAGATTAGGCATCGTTCTTTCAAAAATGCCAGTGCATTTTTTATTGCTAACATCTGGCTCCAATTGGGATGGATACCTCCCTGTGAGGTCTCCAAGAACCTAGTAGACCTTGTGCCTTTAGTATTGGGCTATGTAGTCATTTAGCCTTTTCATTCCCAACAATGTTTATAACCTGCATTTATGTCCTTGGCTATTTACAAGATCCCTTAAAATTCTGTTTCTACTCTATTTCAGTGGTTAATGAGCACACACAGGCTCGTCTAAACCACCGAAAATAGAAACTTACCCAAAAATTAAAATTTGATGAATCTTGATTACCTGCAAGAGTACAAAGACATCAGGGCTTGCTAGACGAAGCTCCTCTCTCTGTTTACTTGTAATTTCCTCCTGATGGGTTTCATCTTGCAACTCTTCTTCCATAGAAGTGGCAATTTGAGCAAGGGCCTCTAATCCAAGTGGTCTAGCCACTAGGACTACTTGTTCCTTCAACTGCAATCTGAGAAGTCTAAGTTTTTTTATACAAAGATGCATTCTCTTTCATTAGTAGCTCGTTTCTCTCAATTGTCTTCGCATGTCTCTGCTTGAATTCTTTTGTACTGTCTGCAAATCCTTATCTTGAAAAATGTGATGGTTAATAAAATCTACTCTGTCAATGTGTGTTGCACCCAGCTACATAATAAAAGAAAATATTTTCAATATTAAGCTCTTTTGTATGGCTAATGAAAGTGACTCTGGACAACCAATGCCAGAAACACACAAAACAACCATATTGTGCACTATGTCCAAAGGAATCATTGAAGGTTGGAATTGTAATCTGAAGAAATAGCACGGAACCATTCTGCTACCAAAAATAGGGATTTTCTGCTCAATTACACATTCCAACATAGCCATGATAGATTGATGTTTTTCTTTTTATATCAAATCTGTATGATGCAAGACTATTATATCTGCCCGTCTCAATGCAATCAAATATTCTCTCAATGGCCCACATGGTATCAACCTTCTATTGCCCCAAAGGGTTATACAATTTACAATTACAATCTTCAAGTCCCTGGACAAGCTCCAACGCTTTCTTGCTTCTTGAAATGACTAAAATTGGTGTGGATGTTGTTCTCTTCATTAGGGACATAAAAGGGAAACAAAAGACCCCGAAAAAATCATTTCTAAGAATTCTGCATGCCATCATCCAGAATGACAACTCCAATTCCATTCCCAATTTTGTTAGCAGTCACCTTGGACTCCCTAAACTAGCAATTATGTTCTGCCCTGTCTCCTCTTCTATGAAATTCCATCACACCATATCTCTGAAAAAGAATGTAGCAATATTCAACCTATTTAGACTTGATCCAATTTTTGTATTAGTACCAATTAGATGTCTTTGAAGTATTCTGGCTTCATCTCCACCTCCATAGCCCCTGGTAAGAATCAGAGGACAAAGCCTGGCCTCTGAAAAGAGAAACGCAAGGAAGTTTGTCATTGGGGTCTTTCCATTTCCACCCCATGTCAAATTTGCCCACACTTATCACAGGCACTGCCAACCCTTTCTGTTTGAATAAACCTCAGAGATATAGCTTCTTGTGGGCTTGGAGAGAAAATGCATAAAGGTGAGATGTTGTTGTTAGAAAAGGTAACAAACAACGGTAAATTGGGGATAACATAGTAATCTGATCGTCTGGCGTGTAGGCAATATGAACAACCCTCCTCTTCAAAATTTCCATTGCTGGTCCTTCTGGTGTTTTCGATTCTTCTGTATGATGAGTTTGCTCTCCAAACTAGAGTTTGAACCATCTTTTGCCACTTGAACGAATCTGGAGCTGTAGTTACGTGCCTGTATGAGGGAATTTCGGTTGTTTGATACAAATTAATGATAACTGACAGCCCAAGCATATAAATGATGTTTCGGCATATATTTCTCATCAACTTGCAATGATAACATGTAAACTTCACTGATTGTCATGATTTTTAGCGGTTAAAATCATTCCTCCGGCTCGCTGGATATTTGGTTGGAATGTGGAAGAAATCTTGGTTACGCGAATGATAGATAGAAATCTGGAATCGATGATAAAAACCTCTGCCACTTGTCCTCTTGTGTTCTTTGCGTAGGGATTTCTTTTCTCCCCTATTCAAATCATGTTCTGTATCCCCAATATTTGTACAGGCATATCCTAAGAAGGATCACCTGAGCTATGCAGAAACATTTCACTCTTACTTATTTCAGTCAAAACCATTGCATTAGATGTGTCTTCTGCAAGTGTCTCATCCTCTAAATAATCATTACCAATGTTTTCACTGCTTCCATCAACTTCATCCTACACTTCAAAACTAGATTTACTGCAACTTGTGTCAACATCATTTGAAATCTTTTGTTCATCCTTGTGTTTGTCCATAGAAAGATCTCTTCCCTCAAATTTCATTAATGTCCCACAAGCAAGCTTTTCAACATCTAGCCTTAGGAAAAAGTATACACAGAATTTCTTGATTTGCACTTTCTTAAATGGTAAACTATGTAGGTATTCATCATCCAGAAGATAGTGAGCTCTTGCCTCTAATTCAGTAACAAGTGCATATTTGGGTGTCGTATATTCACACCTCTCACAAAGGCTGACACGAAATGGCAATAGGGTAAAAATGTAAGGAGTATGTTCCTTGCTTGTAATGCATCTTTGTTCTACTTGGAACATAAGGCCTGGTGCCACATCTGCCATGGATATGGAGGGGGTTCTCTTCCCTTGTCGGGATCATTATTATAACGTTTGTGGTGCCTGAGGCCTCCTCCTGAAAGGTAATTGCTGATGAAGAGCGGGTACCATAACTGGTCTGCAGCAGCTATTTTGTTGAGTCTGGTGTTGCAACAAGCTAACCTCGCCAAATCAATGCCATCTAGATGAGGTAATATGCCATTGAAGAGAAAGACATCTGGGAGATCCTCAATATGAGAAACTAACACCATGTTTTTAGCAAATTCTCCTTCATGCTTCTCCATTTTCTTTAAAAGCATAACCTGCATGTCCTCTTTTGAGATGAAGATTTAATTTATACTCATGTATGTAGTATTTGTCACAACCCTCATTAGGACAAGAAAAAGGGCAATCTAAAGGGACAGAGCCATATACTGGAGTTGGAACCTTTGGATGAAGAAACTTCCTTTCAGTTTGAGGGGGCAGCTTCACCGCATTTGCCAAATTCTTCTCATGCATCCCTACAACTTATTCAAACTGTAATAAAATGTTGAACACAAGTTCATGATGCAAACTACTAGACTGAAAAGGATTTCATGCTCGATGATGAGCTTATTTTCTATCTATTCCTACTCTATCCAGTAGAGGCAGATTGATCAAGTAAAACTGAATTTCCAATGCAGCCAAGTAAGAAACTGATTTGCTGATATCATGCTTGATCTTGAATTGAACAACAATGGAAGCCATATCATGCAGAAAAGAGGTTTAAATAGATTATAAAAACAATCTTCTTCTGACAAAAATATCCTTGGGTTTATGCTGGTCATAGAATCCAAATAGTCAGCAATAGGGTCATCGAATTCACAAAGAATACCTTTTTGAACTGCTGATCCAACTGAAAATTGAAATGATGTTGAAATCTTCCTTTATTGATCTCATTGTTGAATGTAAGCTGGTCAAACCTTGCTGGAGAAACATGTAGGATGGATTGTTGATCTGGACCTTTCAGCTCCTCACCTTCTTCTCCATATTTGCTGCAATTCCCCTATGTCTGCACATCTGAAATTTAATGGCAGCCCCTAGCATTTGCTGCAGATCCAAAACTGTCGCCCATAAACATTGGCAAACTAAGGAAATCTGAACTCTTCAGGTTTTCTGAAAAGTATAAGTCCATGAAAGCTGCCACTGGATCTTTAAAAGGAAGATAAGTAACATGCTGCTCCTCGAAAAACAGCTGCACAACTATGGCAGCCTCCTGCTCTGCCATGATTGTTCCTCTGCAAGAAGACTAATCATCTTCTTGTCCTCTTGAGATCAACTCATGATCATCAAAAACTTCAATTTCATTATCAGAATAATGCTCACAAGAGGATAACAAAACAGGATTTCCATCACATGGATTAGGATCAACTGAGAACATATAATTTATTATGCAATCATCAATCATCATAGGCTCTTCTTGATTTACAAATTGATCATAAGGTTCACAAGCATACCTATCTGTAGAATATTATGCCAATGTTGACGAATTCAGATCCGAATCTGAAATAAGCTCATATGCTTTATGTTTTTCTAAATCTTATTCACACTCATTACCTCCCTGCTCAAAATCTGAACCATACTGACATTGTTTTTGCTCATGTGCAAGCAGATTGTCAAAGTCAACCCGCTGTCGGATCCTCCTGGAAGCACATATATTCTCCTCCACCTCTTAAGCATCTTCAAACAAGTTCCCTAATGATGAAGACTTCCTTTCTAGCAAGAGAAGGACAAGTTCATTATGTTGAGCCATAAGATAGCATACCATGGAAGCAATCTTAGTAGGCCGAATCTCTAATGGGATGTCATAATAAACATGGTAAAACCTTCTATTGAAAACAGGAAAGGCTTCATCCTGCTCTCGTTTCAAAGTATAGAAAGTAGGGAGGTAAGAATCTAAAGATTTTTATTCACCCCAATACTTCAGGAAAGCATTAGAGAATTCAGTCCAAGAGACAATTGAATCAGCTCTCAGACTTTTAAACCATGTAGCAACATCTTTGATCAGAGACTTTGAGAAAAATCAAATGATCACATCTTCATGGGCAAGCTGAAAACGATCAATGAAATCCAAAAAGGATTCCATGTGTCTCTCAACTGAAGCTTGATTCTCTCCAGAAAACCAAGGGAGATATTCATAACCATCATCGGAATAAGGACGAAGAAGAAGGGGCAACCTTAAAGTCTTGAACATCTTCATCCGGATCTTAACTTGAAAAGTTGTGGGCTGAATATGAGAGTTAACGAGTTCATGACAAGGTTCATAAATTATGACAAGAGGGGCTGAGATCTGGACAAGGTCTGAAACAATTTCTATCTTTTCAAGGTCACGTGGCTTATCAGATTCTGAAGGAAAAGAAATACAGTGGTCATCTTTGTGAATGGGCTTAGGTAAAGTCACTGAATCTACATCTACAATGCAGGGCTACAAGATATCCTCTTCTAAAGATGAATATATACAAGAAGGATGATGATTTTCTGAATATACAAAACAGAAAATAATTCTCTTTACACATGAAGGGAAAAGAATGAAAGAGGTAATAAAGAACAACAACAATTCATGAAGCAAACCAATGAACTGATACTTGGATTTTGATTTGAGCCTCTTCATCTTTTATCAACATGATCCTTTCCAGTGGAGTCTTTGAACATGGATTCTCCAGATAGATGCTTACAACCAATATAATTCTCAGCCTTTGTCTATCATTAAAAGATGAAACTATTTCGTCTCCCAGGGAAGCTTGCTTCATTCTCCGTTCCCCGACAACAACGCCAATTTGTTATCACTCCAAGAAACTCCTTAGGGTTGTAGACTAAGGATGCTTAGTAACTTTATAAATCATGAATAATGAAAGTGTGGATCAATGTGATAATAGAGAGTAGCTAATGAGAAGACAACTCACAATGCAATCGAATGAAACAGTTCTTTTAGGAATCAATGAACAGACAGAGTAATATCAAACGTTATGGAGAAAACTGATCTAGATAATCAAGTACAGCAGTGTGTAGGATCATACAAGACAGCAAGAATTCCTTTAGTTCAAGTTCATGAGATTAATAAGAAATTAACAATTCTTAGAAGCTAAGATAAACTGAAATAAATTACAGAACATGATATAGATGAAGAAATCTATCATTAACAACAAAAGAAGATTGATTATGTATTGAAAAATAAGTGTCTCAGTACAATAGACAAAAAGTATCCAAAATTCAACCCTTTAGTCCTCCAAATGTCTTTGGCTTTATAGCCTTACAATATGAAATCTAGATCCTTGAAAGATGGATCAGATTTACTAAAAATAGTCAAACCAAAATAGATATAACAAGTGTAGGATGAGATCCTATAAAAATGGATCTAGAATGGAAAATCAAAACAAAATAGGAAAGGTCTTATTTAATGATTTCTAAAAATAGAAGATTGTTGATGAAGTGCAGTTTTAGCCTCCCAAGGATGTTTGATTTGGTCCTCCAAAGCTAAAATTCGAATTGGGTGATGTGTCATTTGATCCCTATCAATTTGCCCTTGAAAATGACCAAATCTAGTCAAAAAATTCCCTTTTGACTTTCATCTCCAAGAATGGCCTTCAGATTTTGATTCGATAATTCATAACCAGCTTATTGAAGAAGATTTCAAACCATTCAAACCCAAAAAATCTCGATCTGGGCAAAAATTCGGCTATTCTGGCCGTGACAGGCTTTCACCAGCTAATTTACCCGAAAATCCGCTCCTTATCTAGTGAAAGGAGGAGCTTTCACCAGCTAACTAGTTATAATTCTACCTTCTGCGCCGGTGAAAGCGTAGATATTTTTAAAATCAAATTTCTCAGTCATGGAGAGTCCATTTTGCATGCTTAAATAGTCGATCGACATCTACAAATCCTAAGATTTCCAATGGTACTTTAAAATATGCATTTGGAGCTTGGGAAGCTAGTCAAATATTCCCTACAATATTAGGCATCATTCTTTCAAAAATGCCAGTGCATTTTTTATCGCTAACATCTGGCTCCAACTGCGATGGATACCTCCCTGTGAGGTCTCCAAGAACCTGGAAGACCTTGTGCCTTTAGTATTGGGATATGGATTCATTTATCCTTTTCATTCCCAACAATGTTTATAACCTACATTTATGTCTTTGGCTATTTAAAAGATCCCTTAAAATTCTGTTTCTACTCTGTTTCAGTGGTTAATGAGCACACACAGGCTCGCCTAAACCACCGAAAATAAAAACTTACCCAAAAATAAAAATTTGATGAATCTTGATTACCTGCAAGAGTACAAAGACCTTAGGGCTTGCTAGACGAAGCTCCTCTCTCTGTTTACTTGTAATTTCCTCCCGATGGTTTTTAGCTTGCAACTCTTCTTCCATAGAAGTGGCAATTTGAGCAAGGGCCTCTAATCCAAGTGGTCTAGCTACTGGGACTGCTTGTTCCTTCAACTGCAATCTGAGAAGTCTGAGTTTTTTTATACAAAGGTGCATTCTCTTTCATTAGTAGCTTGTTTCTTTCAATTGTCTTCTCATGTCTCTGCTTGACTTCTTTTGTACTGTTTGCAAATCCTTATCTTGAAAAATGTGATGGTCACTGAAATCTACTCTGTCAATGTGTGTTGCACCCATCTACACAATAAAAGCAAAGATTTGCAATCTTAAGCTCTTTTGTATGGCTAACGAAAGTGACTCTGGACAACCAATGCCAGAAACACACAAAACAACCATATTGTGCACTATGTTCAAAGGAATCATTGAAGGTTGGAACTGTAATCTAAAGAAATAGCACATAACCATTCTGCTACCAAAAATAGGGATTTCCTCCTCAAGTACACATTCCAACATAGCCATGATAGATTGATGTTTTTCTTTTTATATCAAATCTGTATGATGCAAGACTATTATATCCGCCCGTCTCAACGCAATCAAAGATTCTCTCAATGGACCACATGGTATCAACCTTCTATTGCCCCAAAGGGTTATACAGTTTACCATTACAATCTCCAAGTCCCTGGACAAGCTCCAACGCTTTGTTGCTTCTTGAAATGACTAAAATTGGTGTGGATGTTGTTCTCTTCATTAGGGACATAAAAGGGAAACAAAAAACCCCGAAAAACTCATTTCTAAGAACTCTGCATGCCATCATCCAGAATGACAACTCCAATTCCATTCCCAA
>SNQJ01S0162101.1:0-21502 GCA_010110895.2 Picea sitchensis
ATAACTAAAGGCACTAATCTTGCATTGGAGAAACAAAATATTGCATTGGGAAACATAATTTCTTGTCATATTTACTTTTTGCAACTTGGATTGTGTTCCTTGTGCTTAGAGCACCTCACAGCCACTAGGGCGTCCCCATCAAAGGTACAGTTCTTGCTGTTTTTACAAATTTGTATCTTCAGCCATTAGGGTTGCAAAAACCCTAATCTAATTGCTTGAATAACTTTCTAATCAACCACTGGAAATTGCCCAACGTTTGCACACTTGTCCTACTTGCTCTAGCGCACTTTTTGGAAAATTTTGGAGGAGTTTTAGTGGCTGATTTTCTTGATGTAACACATTAATTGTTACAGCCATAAGGTTGATATAATTTGCTGCAGAAAGTGTTTACAACAGTCTTGTCTTTTCATGCTAGTATCTTGGTCTTTAATCTTGAGTTTTGCTAGTAATTAGCTAGTTTTTATCTTGTATCTTTCACTTGATTTCTAGCATTTATCTTGCAGCTTATGATTCCATTTTATTGTTGATATACATTGTTACTAACAACTGCTATTAGGGACAACAAGCTTAACTTGCAGGTGCCTGTTTTTCTTGTGTCTCGGGCAGGTACTTCACCATTTGCAGGTTACTCAACATACTTGGAAATCCTTGGACCTTCCCAAGACTCCTTTCCAAGACCTTCATACCATTTAGATTTGACCTCTAGGGACATCTTCTCTGTCTTCATCATTTTTCATCTCATTCCCCCTAGGGTCACCGAGATTCCCCCCTTGAGGTGACTACCTCACCTCTAAAGTGACGGGGACACCTGCCTAAGGTGACAGTGGGTAGGTGACCTCCTAGTTGTCGCCATTTGGTGGTTGGGTCGGGCTTTGGCTTTGCCCAACCTAGAACTTGTGCGATAAGAGGGTTGACATAGTCAACCTTGATCATTCGGTTAGGGATTAATTGACATAGTCAACTTTTGTGATGTCTCGTCCCCAAGAGTAGGCCAACAGGAGGTGACTTAGTAGTCTATATGTTCGATAGACTATAGTCGAGGGCAATGAGAACAAAGTGGAGAAGTAAGAATTAATGGCTAAGCGATGAATGAAGCCAAAATACTTAGGAAAAGTCATAGCCTAAGTCAGCGGAGAATTAGAATGAAAAGGTGACTTTTCCTAAGTATTTTGGCTTAATTGACAAATAAATCACTTTAGGAGGAAGAGCGCCTAGGTTGCTTGAGTCCATGTGAAAAATTAGATCCGGAAAAAGATATAGGAGGGTGACCTAATTCCTCGTATAATACGTGTTATGATTTGATGTTGAGAGTTTCGAGAGGAGGAGGACAGGCATGGTTTGGAGGAAACCACCACCATTGTCGGTTTTAGGTGTTGAGAGACACACCCTAGCCCATCGAGATACCATCGATATTCCTTGGATTCATTTGAGAGTATTGTTATTCATTGTGGGTGACTCGGTAAAGGAGAGCGCCAAGCTATTTTGAGATTTGGAGATGCATTAGACACGTGTCCGTTCGCCCAGGTCGTTCGATGATGAGATCCGAGCCAGGCTTCCATTAGTATTTTATCATCAGTCCCGGCGGTGGAATCTTGCGGTCGATCCATTCGGTACGACCATTAGTGATTGTTCGGGGCGGACATTTGGCGTTTACATCGCAATTCCCGAGCCAGTCGGACAAACCCTTAGACCCTATTTCATCATTTTAGCCGAGATGATCGTTTGAGCCATATAGCCCGTGTAAATTGACGATGGAATCTTTTGAAGCATTAGGTGTGTCGGAGGAAACAAACCCCAAAGATTCGAATCCGATGTCGTGAGACCGATCCAGTTCAGCCAGACATCCATTCGGTATAGAGACGAGTAGCATCTATTGGAGGCGGTTTGAGCAAATTACGGCGGTGGGTTCGGTTGAAGTTTTCGGTGGTAGCGATTCCGTATTTCTCAGGAATGCGCACATTTTGTCGATCTGTGCATTGCATACATCGGTTGCGCTATCTTCTTCACGATCGGGTATTTTTGTTATTGATTTGTATTCCAGTCACGAGATCCGGAGATACATTGTCATTCTATATTCCAGAGTAGAGTATTGTATTTCCATGCTTGAACGTTATTATTCATGATATTGGGCGGTTGACATTCCATACTCTGCATGCATCCTTATATGATTGTTAAACATTAAATATGCAACATGCATACTAATAACTCCAACATGCACACGCAACAACATGCAACCACAATAATAGAAGAATATCTGTAAACACCTGACTAAGCGCATCCAAAACCTTGATTGTATCGGATCACGCGCCGAACATTAGAATAGTAGCGAATATCGTCGGCCCGGTTCGGGGATATTTCCGGTGGTATCGAGTTTAGATCCACCGCCGACTGTGACTGAAGACCATGAATCAATGAGAAGAACCCGGATAGCCTTGAAACACGAAGGTGAATATCCGCGACCACAATAGCCTTGAGGGAAGAAGGGGCAGACCTAACTTTCCTCCCTTCCCTCCAAGTTCAAAGGAAGAGGAAGGCACTTAGAAGCGGAAGCGACAAAGCGGCCTTGGTGGCGAGAAGAGGCTAGGTGAAGCGAGATATGAGCGACGAGGCGTGGTAGAACTGATGGATCGGGCAGTAGCCTTATGCAGTGCTCGATTGACATGCTAGCTAACCCGGCCGGACCATGTCTCGATCTTTAACCAGTGATGGATAGACTAGCTATGGTGAACATTCCGGAAGCACAAGGCCCATGCCGCATAGAACTCGGGGGCATCGCGATGGAGCCCTAGTCCCACTCGCACTTATACCTCTGCGAGTAGGATTCCGTCCGTTGTTTCCCAGTTTCCAAAAGGCAACCCCGGTAGCGGCCACAGTCTGGAATAACACGAGGGGCCGCCCACATCTGGGAAGGGACATTTAAGGTATCGAGGGAGTATGCGGCCTTGGGCTATGACTTTCATCAGGACATGAAATTAGTCGAATACTGTGGACTTTCGATTCGAGAACCGTCCTAAGTACGAGAGGGCGACCGCGGCGGCCGGCGAGGCATAACATTGACTTCATCACGAAAAGTTGGTAAACTCACCATACCTTCTTTGACGGATCATCCGGATACTTGCTGCTAGAGCGGAGTGCGAAACTGAATTACTTACTACAAGCTCAACCAGATTACAGAGGCAGAGGCCATCAGTTCGCCACCCTACACTTGGAACAAGGAGCACTACATTGGTGTTATCATGGATTGGTGACATTGGGTCTCAATCACATCACCTCTGCAGAGAGTTCACGAAGAGACTCATGGATAGATTTGATAGGAGGGATCCATAGATCCATTTCAGAGATTTAGCCCGGTTGAGACAAAGGCGCGGCTGAGGCATTCATCACAGAGTTTCGGTGGGTAGCAGTGGTAGTGACAAACATATCTGAGCCTTGTTGGTCATGCTATTCATAGAAGAGCTCACAGAACCCTTGAGAGGAGTTGGGTGAAGGCATACCGACTTCATTCCTTGCAGGATGTCGTCCAGCACACTAGAGATTTGGCGGATTGAGTGCCAAAAACTAAACCCTTCAAACAAACCCTTTGTACCACGAGGAGGAACGGGGTCGAAGAATCTTCCAAAGGGAATGGAAGAACGAAGCAAGTTGAGGATGATGATACGGCGGGTGATGAGGAAGAAGCTTTACTTCTCTGCCGAAGATCAGCAGATTTGGACACTTAGATGCATGGGGAAGGGGCAGATCCCACTATATTGAAGTGGAATCGAGCAGTGACGAGGAGGAGGAGGATATTCAGGCACAGACAGACAATTATTCAGAGACTGAGACCACACACGAGCCAGAGCAGCAGCCGAAGAAAACACAGATACCGGCCAGGACCAAACCCCAGGAGGAGGCCAAACCTAGTAGAGAGGTGAAATGGGGAACCATAACAACCCTTTCAAGATTACCCAGGTACAACACTATTAGGCTCAAGGGCCTTATACAAGGGAAACACATGAAAACTTTAGTTGATGGTGGGGCCACCCACAACCTTCATAGATACATCCTTGGTAGCTAGGAGGGTTACACGAGAGGAGTTTGAGGGATTCCATGTGGCGGTGGCCGATGGATACCACAGGCACACCTACATGCTTGGACATGATCCCTGACCTAGATGTCAAACTTGGCAACTACACCTTACCCCTTGGCCCATTACGTTTTATGTGACCCTAGTAGATCTGAGATCATTATTGGAAATTACCGATGGTTATATTCATTAGGGGTGGGTTCAACTATCGAGGCGTTGACCATGAGCCGAGAGATGCCGATTGAGAGCATGCTCATAAGGGGCCTTTCGAGGCGTGTCGGCAAAAGGATGGGCGGTTTTATCATGGTGATGTGGCTTACGCAAAAGAGTGTTGGAAGGACTCGGAGGGTAGAGAGCAGTACCATCCACCGGATCGGAGAGCCACGGGGCGTTATGAGCGGTATTTGGGCGATACCACCGAGGGGAGACCGCCAGGGCAGAGGCTTTGAGCACGCGATTAGCAGGTTAGAGGCGGGAGCCACACGGTGAATTACAACACCTATAGACACCCCAAGAAATTTAAGGACAGAATTGAGAAAGCAATCAAAGAATTGCTTGGTATGGGGCCCAACGGGGAGATCCACTTTTGCATCTTCGGTGTCTTGATGCGAAGAAGGATGTACATTACGGATGTTGCGTGATTATAAACTCAACAAGAAAAGCGATCAAGAATGCGTTATTCCATTCCATCGCATAGATGGTACGTGGATGAGTTACATGGGGCGGGTCTTCGGTAAGATGATCTATGTCGGGGATACCATCAAATGTCGGGGCTTGAAGGATATTGAGAAGACAACATTCAGATGCCATTTGGAACATTTATTTTACGAGTTTCTTAGTGCGTGCCGTTTGGGCCCGACCCGCTTAACTCCACTCGATCTTATGAACCTTATATTTAGAGGTGGAGTTTGAGGAAGTACGCTACGGTGACAACTACGGTGATATATTGATCTACAACAAGACATGGGATGAGCATTTAACACATTTGGGGCAGTCTTGGATATTATGAAGACTGAGTCTTCATAATATCAAAGTCAAATGCGGTGGCATGAGGAACCTTTCGTACTTAGGGCATATCTTCGATTGAAGTCTGAGTTCACCGAAGGGAAAAGATGAAACCATTATTAGTTATTGCCTTAAAGTCTCTGTTTGAGAGTTCTTTAGGTTATCACGGTTACTACCAAGCCTTGGTTCGTCAAGGGTTTTCATAGTTGGGAGCACGCTCGAGACTTGACAAGAAGGGTGCTTTTCATTAGACCGGAAGGATTCTATGGACATTCAACAAATGAAGGAGGTTATGAGCACATACTTGTTCTAGCCCTCGGACTTTTTCTGAGGCGATGCGTCTTAAGTCGCCTTCGGTAGGTTAGGCGGTGATGATGTGTCTTTTGAGAGGAGCCGCATTGTTTGAAGGCGAGGAAGCTCGGCCAGTTAAGAAGAGACTATGTTCGACAGGTGCTGGCAGTCATGCATGCCTTAACATAATTTAGGCAGTATCTGGTTGGCAGCGGGTTTGTAGTGGCCCGGTCACTGCGCAGTCCTCAAGTATTTCCTTGTCTTGGAAAGACCTGTGAAGTGGGTCTCAAAGATCAAGCATTGGTTTTGAGTATTGAGTAGCGTCGAGGGAAAAGGGAATGTTGCCGGATGCATTTGTCCGGGGAGACAGTAGGGTGTTTGATGATGGATATTTGTACAAATTGGAAAGCTCATTTGTTGGTGGAATACTCCAAAACAAATTTTGTGAAGGTGTGTTCTTGGTCCTAATACACTTGTAAGCGTGAGCGAATCCCATCTCCTTAGTGTGTCCTTGGAGGCACAATGCCTAGGTTCTCGGTCCACACTATCACCTTGACTGAAACCCCTTCCTTCTAGGAAACACCTCCTAGGGGAATCAGGGGGTAGACCTAGTTACTAGATTTGGATTAAATGTTTATGTTCTAGGAGTTTGTTTGAACTGTTAAAGGCTAAGGGGAAAACTAGCCTAGATGCTAGAACTGACAAATGCAAAGTGAAAGTCTATCTATATGACAATCAACCCTCTCCCTAAATCAACTAGCGACTGGTGCCTAAGGTTGGGCAGAGGGGTCAACTATGTTTAGGGTTGGTTCAATTACAAAGTGTTTACAAATTAAAACAAGTTGAAACTACCCCAAACCAAATCAATACAATTACTTACAAAGAATCAAGATGTTACAATAATTACACAAGATGCAAATGAATACAAAAATACATGAAAATCAAATTAGGATCAACATACATGAGCCAAGCGTGCTAGTAGCACTTGCTCTGTTAATTTTGCTTTTATTAGCAACCATATAGAAGCACTCAGACTCAAGAGGTGATGCCTCTGATTGGGATGCTCAACCCCTTCTTGAATCACACCATGAGCAAAATAATCCAAGATATAACTAATGTTTTGCTCATATGTTCCTTAAAGACATGAAACATTAAAGACATAAACCATGTAGTTCCAATAAGGATTATAAGCATGAAATTATTATCAATGTGTTTTCCTACACATACATCTAAAGCCACCCCAACACACAAGGATTTTCTATGCAACTAGATGATTAAGGGGTTCTTAAAAGTTTAAGTAATTTTTTATTTCCCTCCCCTAACTATGTTGGGGCTTTAAGCCTCCTCCTTAAGCCCAAATAACTTCACCCAGGGTGCTCAAGATAATAAGGTGAGGAGGCCCACCTAGCTTCAGTCATTACTGACGGTAGAGTACTTCAGGAAAGGATCCCCTCACAGGAGATACGGGGCGGTCCCAGCACTTCCTTCCGTTGTTTTCCCTCAAACCTGTTAGATGGTGGAGATGGTTGAATAAATCTATCCTAAGTGTCTAAATGTTATTATGACTCGCGGTGAGTCTTTAGGTGTGTTTGGTTAGTTTTAGGAGTGTTTTAGATGCCAATGGCGTTTTAGCTGAAAACCGAAGTTGTTGTTATGAGTGTGCTTACAAGATGTAAAATGATAATATAAACACATCAAAACATCAATGGAAGCTACAAGATACATGTCATTCATTCATCAACATTCCATTTGTAAACTTTGAAAGAAAAATGTGAAGTTAAGGCAAGAACAACTTGCCACTTATAACAAGAAAATTGCTTAAGATTTCTTCAATAACCACATGAATCATCCCATAAGAAGTTTGCTAAAAGTGAAAGAAATTGTTGAAAGATAATTGATACCATACACCATTCACATGTCCATGAGGAGCTTTGTAACTTAAATGAAAAAGCATGAAAAGTTAGAAGATATTAGTTGCCCAAAATGTATTATCAATTCAACATAGATGTGTGTTATGTTTAGTTATGCCAATACTTAGATAACATGTGAAAACTTAAAACATGTAAATAAAACTTAGATAACCAAAACTTTGAACTAAGATTAGCAATATGTGTGAGGATCTAGCTCTAGAATATTTTTAAACCATGTAAGTAATATAGATCATTCACACTTACTATCCTATTACTATGATATTGGGGGTTACTCTCCCAGGTGTAGAGCACATTAATCTTAAATAAAACTTGAAAAGCAAAAGAGCAAACCACTCACAATATGGCCAAGGTGGAGGCAAGCCTACCATTTTGGCCAAGAAAGGTTATGTAAAGAAATAAAGAAATCTTGAAAAAAACTAAACTAGCCCAACAATTTTTGGGGGTTGAAAGCAGCCAATCACACTCCCAAGGTGTGACAATAAACTACTACTTGAAAATTAATATACAATGGTTGAAAGATACAAGTAGAATGCAAACCTCAAGGGAACTCCGGGGCTTGCTACAATGCTAGAATGAAAGAGGGAAAGGAATGTTACCCACTTAGTTGAGCAGCTTTTGTTGTGTTGTATGGCTGAAATTTGGTGGCATATCCCCTTGTTTCTGGTAGAACACATAAAAACCTTGACAAGCAAAAACTTGCTGGAAATCTTTACACAACACAAACAAAGTTAAGAAAAATTTCTGTTTTTTGGCACAGAAATTTTTCCACATAAAAATCTCAAGTAACAAAGTGAAATATGTGAAAATGTGACCTATCTAAGAGGGTTAGCAAGCTGAAATATATAATGGAATGAAGCAGAAATATAAGACTAAATAAACTTGGAGTTGAGTAGAAGTTAAGGGAAGACTCGTGTTTGATGCTTTCCCAATAATCCCTTGAAGTAAACTTGCAAAACTTGAGACAAGAGTAAACCAAGAATAGATATTATAAATGGATAAACTAACTACTTGAAATACTTCAAAGCAACTAGCTACCCAACACAAATAAATCAACAAGAATACTCTATGCTAATCTACCCAAGTGAAATACTTCAATTCAAGATCCACCCAACCAAACCACATGAACTCAAATCACAATAGTCACCTCATATGTAGAAATCAAAAAGAATACTCTATGATGTTTCCAAATCCTCAAAGTTTATTAATCCAATATGAGGTGTTGTTGTAGCAACAAGTTGCTCAAAGACTCTCAAGAGCAATGAAGTGAGATGTAGAAGATGTAGGAAGCGAGAGTGAGACAAATCTGCAGAAGCTTTGGTTGGAAACTCCTCTAAAGCCTCTTCTAACTAACCCTTGTGAGACAAATCTGCACATTAAAACAAAATGTGAGTTCAAAACAACATAGTATGATGATTAGAATAGCAAAAATCGAACTAATTCACAATCTAGCTAACCAACATACATAGATCATCAACACTAATGTCTATTTGATCTACCAAATAAACTAATTTACCCAAGATATTAGCTAAGAAACCACAAAATGCAAAGGAACAAAGTCACTTCATATGTAATGGACAAACATGACTAATCTATATTGGTCCAAGATCCTCCAAAGTTTTTCTTATTGCATCCAAAATGGAAGAACCTTGAAGCAACTAATTGCTCAAATGATCTAAAGAGAAATGAGTGAGTGGAAGATGGCAAGAGCAAGAAAGATGTCAAGAATTGTTGGCATAACTCTAGCTCAAAGAATGGGTGAGTTGGGGTGAGGAGAGGGATGTATTTATACTTGGAGGGGCAAACCTACCTCTCTTGGATCAATGCCAAGTGTCCACCACCAAGCATAGAGTAGTAGATCTCAAGGCTAGGGCACCATCTAGGGTTTGAAAGCTAGATCTAGGGTGTAGAAAAATGTAGGAGGTGTTGGGATCAGACAAAGGTAAGTGGGAGGAGCCTTGGGATTGATGCCAAGGAAGGTGAGAGGTTTCAAATAATTTTAAAAATCATTTGTGGAGTTTCTAGAAAATGAGGCGTAACTCTTCTTGGAGGGTGCAAAAAGGTGAAAAATGAAGGAGTGGAGGGGGATTAATGAAAAAAGAGTGGGATCATCCTAGGAGGTGATGTGGGAGTCAAAGGGAGTCATAACTTATGAGAGGGGCTGAGTAAGTCACAACAACCTCCACCAGGGAAACGTCAATCCTCCCTAGGGGGCCATGATTTTTGGTGTAGAAGGTGGGTAAGGGGTTAAATAGGTTGGAAAAGAAATTTGGGAGGGTTAGGTAAAGTCTAATCTGCTCTTTTCCACCTTCAAACTAACCATTATCTTTTTACAAAATTACAAAAATAACTTAGCAATTAAAATTGTTGTTTGGTGACTGACTCGGGTGGACAAATGCATAGCAAACTTTGTCAGAATTTGAAAACAGTCTATGGGTGTAGGAGGTGCCATTCCATTTATTTTGAGCTCAAATACTATCAAAACCCAAAGAGACCAGTTTTATAATATTTGCTCAAAAACATTTAAATTAATTAAATAATTAAAATTCCAACTATGGGAAAATTAATTAAATTTAATTAATTAAAAAAACCTATCTAGACTCCACAGAATTCCTTGAAATTTTCTACAATGTCTAACATGGTCATTTACATCATTCATAAACAAAAGATACCAAAGGATGAGAAGAGACCACTAGAATGCGTTCACCACTTTGGAGGAATTGCATGTGTGAGGGAAAACCCATGGGAAATCAACCCGATTTGAAAAGCCAGTTGACAACTCCGAGGATGAAAACTCGTTGAAAAGAACTCTCTAATGAAAACATCCCAAGGTGCGACCTAACTATGATCCATGGGACTTATTACATTATTAACCTGGTGTGAAATTCGTTTACAAAAATTTTGTACTGGAACATCAAACACCAAGTAGAACAAACTGTCTTCGACATATTAGCGTCCGATGATGCATATCTTCATGTACATGAGTTGACCCCTGAATAGACGGTCCAACCGGCTCCACATGGGGATGTGTGTTCGATCTTCTCACTTTGAGATGGAAGCATCACGAGAATCCACATCATCTACAAAAAGAGTGCTCTCCAAAGTGAACACGAGAAATTAACATTAGTGCATATTCATACATGATAAAATAAATCAATGCTATAAACAACATCTACATAATGAAATATCTAAAGTACAACATAATAATTACAACATGACTATGATGTCAGAAAAATTCTAAGTACATATTGTTGACATAATAAATTGAAATAATACAAAATTAAAATACAAGGAAGGGGTTAGAGATACGTTACAAACATTGTACAATGGGTGAGGCCGATCTTGCAGTGTACGAATAATCAAGTCCAAGATGACTCCGCGGAAGAACCTTCCCAAAAGCTTTATCAACTTGGAACTTTTTGAGGAAGAACCATCAAGAATCATGCTCCTTCTTCCTTTCAACCAAACTTTGGAATATGACAAGCTGTGTAAAATCTGAATATTTTTGTTATTTGCTCATATTTGTCAATGTGGGAGGCCAACCAATAATCATAATGATATGACATCGACAATGAAGTTGCCTTCCATTTTCATATAATTCAGCATTAACTTATCCTTTGGTTGAGAGGTTGAACATGTCACAGGAACCATCATACTATTTTTTTTCCAAGATTTTTGAAAGTTACCCTTCAAAAATATTGGTTCCTCGGGAGGAGGGTGGGATTTGAATCATCTAGATATTCAGCGTTTTCCAACTCAAGTTCCTTTATTTCCTCAAATGCATTAACTAGCTCATCCATGGATTCATCCGGAGTTTCCCTATGAACTTCCTTATCTTTTTTCATTGTCAAGCTCAATTTCATGGGGGTTTGGATATTCAATATACGTTTCATTTTTTGTTAGGCGAGCCTCCATGATATTTAGTTGTTTGTTCATGGCCTCAAACTGTTTGGCATGGGCTAATTGCACGACCTCAACCTTTTTAGTATGGGCATAATGCATGTTCGAAATTATTTCTTTAAGCTCCTTAATGGGATTTGGTGGAGTATCTTCTTCTGTTTCTGAATTGATTGTGTCCATATCAGGGAGGTACTTTCTCCTCCATCTTTCATAAAGTCATCATCGATTCATGTGCAAACATGTTAACTTCATCAAAAACCTTTTCAAGTTCAAGGGTGGGGGCCAAACCGTGAGTTCCTTTTTGAAGAAAACTTTGTCAATTTATTTTAAAGTGGAATTCGTGAGATGATAGAGTTTATTCAGACAAACAAGAGCATCAAACAAGCAAAACAAGAAGGAAAACAAAGTTAATTTGTTAGAAGTTTGGAACAAGAATTGGACATCAATGAGTGCTTCTTTAAAATTTCAAGCGACCAACAAGGATTGCTCCTTGCAATATAATTGATAGATTTGTTTAATGGAGTTGCCACTTGGAAAGAATCACACAAAGCTAACCAATGCAAGCTCAAAAGAATTTTAAGGGACTAAAAGCTTTTATTACTTAGTTCTTTAAAAAATTAGGTCGTCGTTTTGACCAGGATAAATGACTTATCCCGTGCTTGGCCAAAGATGTGCAGATCCTAATGCAGCGTGAGCAAAGTCCATTTCACTTAGTGTGTGTGTCTTGGAGACACAATGCCTAGGTTCTCATTCCACTTGTCCTGTAGTGGAACCTCTTCCCTTCTAGGCTTACTCTAGGGAAATGAACCCTAGTTACTAGATTGGATTAAGCGTTTATGTTCTAGGAGTTGGTTTAATTTGTTAAAAGGCTTAGAGGGGAAAGAAGCAACCTAAGATGTTAAGACAACAAATGCAAAGTGCAAGTCTATCTATATGACAATCAACCCTTTCCTAACTCAACTATGACTAGTGCCTAATGTTGGGTAAGGGGTCAACTAAGTTTAGGGTGGTTCAATTACAAAGTGTTTCGTGAAACAAGTTGAAACTACCCCAAACCAAATATACAATTACTACAAAAGAATCAAGATGTTACAATAATTACACAAGATACAAATAGATACAAAAATACATGAAAATCAAAGTGAGATCAACACATGAGCCAAGCATGCTCCAATAACACTTACTCTATTGAATTGCTTTTCAATGGCAACTATAAAAGCACTCAAGACTCAAGGTGATGCCTCCCCAAGTGGAATACCCAACTCCTCCTTGAATCACACCACAAAAAAAACAAGTGAAGTAAGATATACAATGTTGCTCCTTGCTCATAAAGGCAGCAGAACATTAAAGACCCCTTAAACCATGTAGTTTGCAATAGGATTATAAGCATGAAATTATTATCGGTGTGTTCCTACACATACGTCATCTATGCCCCAACACACAAGGATTTTCTATGCAACTAGATGATGAAGGAGTTTCTTAAGGGGTTTAAGTAATTTTTATTTCCCTCCCTTAACTATGTTGGGTCTTTCAGCTTCCTCCTCCCTTGAACCTTGAAATAAGCGCCGGTGCTTTCCCGAGATGAAGGTAAGGCACAGAGGCCCACCCTAGCTTCCCAGTGCGACCTTGTGATGGGGTACTCGAAAGGATCCCCTCACGGAGGGATCAAGGACGGTCCCCCGCCACTTCCTTCGTTGTTTTTCCTCAAACCCGTTTTAGATGGTGGAGATGGTGAATAAAGCTATCCTAAGTGTTTAAAATGTTATTATGATTCTCGGGCGAGTCTTTAGGTGTGCTTGGTTAATTTTAGGAGTGTTTTAGGTGCTCGAAAATGATGTTTTTAGCCCATAACCGAAACTGAAGTTGTTGTTAGGAGTGTGCTTGCAAGATGTAAAAGTGATAATATAAACACATCAAAACATCAATGAAAAGCTGCAAGATACATGTCATTCATTCATCAACATTCCATTTGTAAACTTTGAAAGAAAAATGTGAAGTTAAGGCAAGAACAATTTGTCACTTATAACAGAAAATTGCTTAAGATTTCTTCAATAACCACATGAATCATCCCATAAGAAGTTTGCTAAAAGTGAAAGAAATTGTTGAAAGATAATTGATACCATACACCATTCACATGTCCATGAGGATCTTTGCAACTTTAACGAAAAAGCATGAAAAGTTGAAAGATATTAGTTGCCCAAAATGTATTATCAATTCAACATAGATGTGTGTTATGTTTAGTTATGCCAATACTTAGATAACATGTGAAAACTTAAAACATGTAAACAAAACTTAGATAACCATAACTTGAACTAAGATTAGCAATATGTGTGAGGATCTAACTCTAGGATATTTTAAACCATGTAAGCAAATTAGATCATTCACACTTACTATCCTAGCCTTGATATTGGGGGTTACTCTCCCAAGGTGTAGGCACATTAACTTAAATAAAACTTGAAAAGCAAAGAGCAAACCACTTACAATGACCAAGGTGGGGCAAGCCTACCAATTTTGGCCAAAGAGGGTTAATAAGAAATAAAGAAAATCTTGAAAAAAAAAAAAAACTAAAACTAATAGCGATTTTGGGGGTTGGCAATAATCCACGCACTCCCAAGGTGTAAGCAACTAAACTACTTTGCAGAAAATTAATATACAATGGATGAAATATACAAGTAGAATGCAAAAAAAAAAAAAAAAAAAAAAAAAAAAAAAAAAAAAAAAAGAAGAAGAGAAGGGGAAAGGAATGTTACCCACTTAGTTGGGCAGCTTTTGTTGTGTTGTATGGCTAAAATTTGGCAGCATATCCCCTTGTTTACGGTAGAACACGTAAAACCAGCAAGCAAAAAGCTTAACGGAAATCTTTACACAACACAACAAAGTTAAGGAGAAAATTTCTGTTTTTATGCAGAAATTTTCCACATGAAATCTTCAAGTAACAAAATTGAAATATGTGAAAATCTGTGTGGAAGGCCTATCCTAAGGGTTAGCAAGGAAATATATAATGGAGTGAAGCGAGAAATATAAGACTAAATAAACTTGGACTTTGAGTAGAAGTTAAGGGAAGACTCGTGCTTGATGCTTTCCCAATAATCCCTTGAAGTGAACCTGTAAAACTTGAGACAAGAGTGAGCAAAGAATAGATATTATAAATGGATAAACTAACTACTTGAAATACTTCAAACAACTAGCTACCCAACACAAATAAATCATTAAGAATACTCTATGCTAATCTACTCAAACGAAATACTTCAATTCAAGATCTACCCAACCACATGAAATCAAATCCCACAATATCTCCTCATATGTAGAAATCAACAAGAATGCTCTATGATGTTTTCAAATCCTCCAAAGTTTTATAATCCAAATAGAGAGTGTTGTAGCAACAAGTTGCTCCAAGACTCTGAAGAACAATGAGTGAGATGACAAGATGGCAAGAGCAAGAGAGTGGGAGTGAAGTGGAATTCCAGATTATGTAACACTAGCTCAAAGAATGGTGAGAGTTGGGGTGGGGAGAGGGATCTATTTATGCTGGAGAGCAAACCTACCTCTCTTGGATCAATGCCAGTGTCCACCACCAAGCAGAATAGTAGATCTCAAGGCTAGGGCTTTCATCTAGGTTTTGAAAGCTAGATCTAGGGTGTGTAGGGTGTTGGGATCAAGAGAAAAGAGGAATTAGTAGGAGGCCTTGGGATTGATGCCAAAAAAAGTGTGAGAGTTTCAAATAATTTTAAAAATGTTTGTGGAGTTTCTAGAAAGAGGGGCGTAACTCCCTCTTGGAGGGCCCAAAAAGGTGTGAAAATGAAGGGAGGAGGATTAATGAGAAAAAAAATGAGTGGGATCATCCTAGGAGGTGATGTGGGTGTTAAAGGGAGTCTTAACTCATGAGAGGGGGGCCCCATATAAGTCACAACAACCTCCACAGAAGGAAGCGTCAATCCCCTAGAGACCTGTGATTTTTAGTGTAGAAGATTGGGTAAGGGGTTAGAATGGTTGGAAAAGGTTGGGAGGGTAAGGTAAAGTCTAATCTTGCTCTTTTTCCACCTTCAAACTAACCATTAACTCTTTACAAAAAAATTACAAAAATGACTTAGCAATTAAAATTGTTGTTTTTATTTGACTTTGATTCTGGGTGGACAAATGCATAGCACTTAAACTTTGTGTCCGTGAGAAACATAGAAACTTGGTCTATGGGTGTAGGGGTGCCATTCCATTTCTTTTGAGCACAAATACCCCTATCAAGCACAAGACCGATTTTTACAATATTTAACAAAAACATTTAATTAATTAAATAATTAAAATTCCAACCTTGGGAAAATTAATTAAATTTAATTAATTAAAAAAACCTATCTAGACTGGAAACCAATTCTGAGAAACTTTCTACAATGTCTAACATGATGCATTTACATCATTCCTAAACAAAAAATACCATGGGATGAAGAAGGACCATTAGAGCGTGGATTCACCACTTAGGAGGAATTATTGCATGTGTGTGAGGGAAAAACTCATGGAAATCCAACCGGTTGAAAAGCCCAGTTGACAGCTTGAGGATAAAAAACCCTTGGTGAAAAGAACTCTCCCAATGAAAACATCCAAGGTACCTGACCTAGCCCATGATCCATCTTGAGACTTGTACATTATTAACCCATGGCAGTGCTTGAAATTTTGTTCCTAAAATTTTTGTCTTTGGAGAAACATAAAATGCCCAAGTAGAACCAATATTGTTTTCAGCATACTTGCATCTGATGATGCATATCTTCATAACACATGAGTTGACTAGGCTGAATAGGCGGTCAACGAGGTGATGAACCGAGCAGTGATTGATGATAGATACAGGGTTCTTGATAGCGTCATTTTCTACAAGAACCGGATCACGGTTCCGATCCACCACGAAAAGGAAAAGATTACAAAGAAGGTGTGTCCATGATTCACCTATAGTTGGGCATCAGGGGTACTTCAAAAAGTATAGGCAGATCGTGGAGAGATTCTCATGGAAGGGGTCTCAGGATAGTCTTTGGCTTACTGTCACCGAGTGCCTGACTTGTCCCGGCCGAGAACAAGTCGGCGGAGACACACCCCTCAGGGCTACTACGACCTCTACCCATTCCAGGGTAGAAATGGGAAAACATTTCCATGGATTTCGTAGGAGGCCTCCTAGAGTGCGGGGAAGGGGCCTTATGATATTTGTAATTAATTGACGGTGACCAAGTTCGCACATTTCTTACGCCATACTTGCAGACTACAAGGCCATGCAATTGCGAGTTGTTCTTGAGGTATTAGGTTGCGGGTTACGGGAGATAGTTAGTGATAGGGATGGGAACTTCATCAGCGCATTTTGGCAAGAGCTTTTCAGGTTGGCAGGCACAGAGTTGACTCCTAGTACGATTTACCACCCATAGACAGATGGCGAAACAAAGATAGTGAACAATTGGCTAGAAGTGTATTTGCGTAACTACGTGAACGAGAAACAAAATACATGGGTTAAGTGTTACATTTGGGTGAGCATTTTTTATAACACCACTTATCATATGTTTATGGGGATGTCACCATTTAGGGCATTGTATGGAAATGATGCTCCCTCCTTTACTGAATACTTGTGTTTGGGACAACGGTCGGGGGCCAAGTTGGGTGGAGGGAGGAGAGTCCGGATCTACTTGATCAACAAGAGAACTTGCAGTCGGCTCAGAATCAGTAGAAAGTATATGCAGATCGACATAGAGTTGAGAGCAGTTTTGAAACAGAAATTTGGTTTCCTAGCGATTCTGACCATCACAGGCAACCTTTCCCTTGAAGAGGAGAGGGCTTGGCGAAGCCAAAGTTCTATGGGCGTCTGAGTCATCGGGAGGATGGCGAGGTGGCATATGAGCTAGAAATACCGGAAGGTAGCAAGATTCCTGCGCACGTCTTTCCCATCTCTTGCCTTAAAAGTGGGGCAATGAGGTTAGCATTTCACGAGTTGCCACCCTTGGATGAGAGGAGGTCGGTTGGGTGGTGCGGAGGGAGGTTACTAGGCGGATTGAGGAGCGGAAGAGGATCATCGAGGAGAGTGCTTGGTTAGATGGAGGGTCTTAGGTGGAGGATGCCACATGGGAGGAGAGCATATTCTGACACCCGAGTTGGTGATGTTGCTTGAGGACAAGCAATCGGGAAGGGATTGTGATGTCAGATCCCCAAAGTAGACGGCCGGTAGTGACTTAGTAGTCTATATGTTCAAGTAGACTATAGTTAGCAGGCACAAGCAGGGGAACTAGGTGGAGAAATAAGGAGGAATTAGCGGCTAAACGATGAATTAAGCCGAAATACTTAGCAAAAGTCACTTAAGCTAAGGATCAGCGGAATTAGAATGAAAGGTGTTAAGGGGCTTAATTGACAAATAAATCACTTTAGGAGGAAGAGCGCCTAGCTTAAATAGGATCCTTGAAAGAATTAGATCCGGAAAGATATAAAGGGAGGAATTTGACCCTAGTTATCATTATGCATTATGATTTGATGTTGAGTTCAGAGAAGGAGGAGGCTAGACCTTCTTGTTTTGTGGATTCACGGAGGAAGCCACCACCATTGTCGGTTTTGTTGTTGAGGGCCACACCCTAGCCATCGGAGATACCATCTAGGTATTTCATTGTGCATTATAGGTATCTAGTTCAATGATTGTACAGCTCAGCCACTTTGAGGGCGCAAGGGTTAGAGAGTGTTTTGTGTAGCTGCACGAGGTCAGAGCTTGTATTGCAGATCCTTTCCGACCCAGTGGAGAGCTAGCCGAGGCGCTTCCATTGAGCCATTTATCATCGATTGACGGTGGAGTCTTGCGAGATCGATCCATTCAACCATTGACCGAGTGCGGTTGTTCGAACCGGACATTTATGGCGTTGCATTTTAAATGTTCAGGCGAGATTCGGACAAACCCTTCCGACCCATTTCATCATTTGATGGGACGATCGTTTTGAGCCATACAACAACAAATACCGTTGGTGGAATCCTTTGGGGAACATACAGTGTCCCAGGAGGTGCAAAAACCCCGGTCAGATCCGGTGATGCCATAGAGGTCGATCAGTTCGACACGTCCATTCGGTATAGAGACCGAGCATCTATTGGAGCGGTTTAGGAGCACATTCGGCGGTGGGTTCTTTTAAGGTCGGTTTTCCAGTAGCCCGGTTCTGCGTGTTCTCCGGAATCGCACATTTTCTTAGATCTGTCCGGGTGCATGATCAGATCTGCTATCTTCTTCTGATCCGCGGGTATTTTTGTTATTGATTGTATTCCAGTACAGATACAGGAGATCGGTCAATTCATATATATTTCAGGTAGGCTATTGTATTTCAATGCTTGAACCGTTATTATTCATGATATTGGCAGTTGACATTCTATACTCTTGCATGCATCCTTATATGATTGTTAAACATTAAATATGCAACATGCATGTAATAGCCAACATGCACACGCAATAACCAACATGCAACCACAATAACAGAAGAATATCTCAAACACACGGCTAAAGCGCATCCAGAAACCCCGGTGTATCAGATCTGCCGCAGTGAGCATTTAGAGCGATTAGCGAATATCTAGATCCAAGGATCGGGGATATTTCAACTTTGATCTCCTCCTCTTTATGCTTAATCAAAATAGCTTACAATATGCTCAATGAGGGATTGCTTGACATAGTCAACCTTGATCCGTCTTGACTATGTTTTATCTAATTACTATTGGTTTCCATAGCAATATTCTATACCCAACACCTATTCGACTGCAAACAATTGGTAGTGTCTCAACTACATGTCTATGTTTAATCAAATAAGGATCGAGTGTCTTTGGCTTGTAATTGTTTGTCTAGCTACTGTTTATTGTTTGCTGCGGATTTCTATATGGTTTTATGCTTGGATTTTCCTTCTCTTTTCTTTGGTTCTTTGCCTTTTGGGTGCTAGTGGGGTGACAATTTCTATGCCTTAGCTCATTTATCCTTTGTTGGCTTTGGTGCTTCATTCTTCTTCTCTTCCCTTTTAGATGAAAACTTTGACTATCTTTGACCATTTTTTTTGGTCGTTTGTCCACCCTTATTTCTTGTTCTCCTTTTCGATGGCTTTGACTATCTTTGACCATTTTTTTTGGTCGTTTGATTGCTTTTGTTCCATCGAATTTTTGTAATGTCCTCACTTGCGACTATCTTTGGCTTCATTTGTTGTTCGAAGATTTAGCGGTTGCCTGAACTTCAACGATTGTTAGGGAAACTCCTTCCTTTGTCCTTGCCTTCCTGTTCATTGTAATGTCCCCATTTTTGGACATTATCATGTTATAGAGTGTGATGCGTTCCAGAGTAGCCAGATAGGGGTGACAACGAGTTAAGGAGTTATTGAGGGGTTTTATTGGGCTCGACTTGCATCATTCATCATATTTCGTCACCAGGATCCATTCCGCATAGCTTGGCTTTGGTTTCGTTGCATTCCGACGATTTCTGTAATTTTGAGTTATTATGGGTCATATTTTAATTAATTTCACTAAGAAGGTCATTTTCGGCATAATACTTGGAGAAACCTCTTCGTGTAATAGCTCATCGGAATCGGGAGGAAGAGCACTACAGGATTAGATGATGAGAAGTGACTTTTAGTGGTCGGAGAAGCCATAAGGACGAATAAATCACTTTTTAGAGGCAAAAAGGCCAATTAATTAATAAAGTGATTTAATTAAAGAATAATAAAAATAAAGTAAAAGTCACTTGGAGGGAAAAGGTGAACAGGGGGGATAAAAGAGAGATAGGGGCCTCTATTATCTCATTATGTTGTTTATCATTTCGATATCTGGCTTCTTGCTAGAGAGCTCATGCAGTTGGGGGTTTTGAGGGTTTTGACTGAACAAACCCTAGAGATCAGCTCGGTCGTGAAAGATCCCACCCAACCTGGTCCAAGCTTGGTCACATTGGTGAAAGATTCCTCCCTCACCATTCTAGATCAGTACCATTTAGTTACAGGGACAACTGTGGTGGCAGGGCGTGTTGTTGGAGATTCTCTGCAGAGTTAGGGCGCATTGTTCATGAGAGAAAGATTCGTGGGAGCTTGGAGACACTGGATCTGAGAGAGATCTCACTCTAGAAGTGTTGGCTATCACCAGGGCTCCTTTTCCCACTATTGGGTGGAGGGTTTACATGCCATATCCATCCATTCTTCTAGAGGTGCACGTTTCCCAGGAGGAGGGTGCAGTTGTCTTTGGAGATATACAGTTGGAGGGTTCGGATCTACAAGAAACTTCCAAGTGTTCACTTATCATGTCCATACATCTTCAGATCTAAGGGTTTGTAACTTCTCTTGGGAGTTTGAAGCTGGCATTGATTTATTTTGTGGAGTTGGGTGAATTTCCTCTATAGTGTAGATTTTTTGAGGTCCTATGAGGCTGCCATCTAAGGTCTGTCCTTGACCTTAGTATGGCTTTAAGTTTCAACTGTGTGGCTGTCTTTTCTTGCTGTTTTTTAGGACAACAAACAGTCACCAAACTTTCTACTCAATATTTGATGGTTAAGTGCTCTTTTAAGGTGCCCTTGCAAGTGTTTTCTTTACTCAATGTTAGCACATGCAATATACATTAAAACACATAACACTGTCTCTAGATCTTTAACTTTAAAATGCTGATCTACACTTCTAAGTATGCATAAATTTGACACATAGATTTTTGGTCAACATGACCTTGGAAAAAAACCCCCATGGGGAAAACCAGTTTGGAGAAGATATATATAGAATGCCTTAAAACAAAATGTACAACACAGGAAACATATACAAGTGAACCTAGTACAATAGCAACCACTCTCGAATGCCTTGGAGTTCCTCGAAGACTTTCCCACAAGCCTTGTGAAGTAAGGCGCCCCTTGCCTTGGTGAGCCTTTCTTCCTCTTGCTTGCTTTGTCTTTATCCTGATGCCTTTGTCTTTGACCCTTTTCCTTTACCACTGAGATTCCATGATCTTTCCTTTACCCACTTGAAGCTTGAGTGACCCTTGTCTTTTCCCTTGAAGTTTGCGCCCTCTCTCTCAAAGTGCGCCCTCCTCCAAGATATGGTGCGCCCTCCCCTCTAGCAAAAACCTCCCACTAAATGCGCCCTTAGTTCTCCTCACTAAGGCTCCCTCTCACAAGTGCACAAGCTCTCCACACAAATCACTCATGTATGAAGTGCGCCTCTCCTCAAGGAATGCGCCTTGTTATCGCACAGTTTGTAGCTAGGAAGAAAGGCTAGAAGATAGAGGGCCAAACTGGCGTAACAGGAACCTATCCCACCCAATGTCACCACGATGGGAAGGTTCTTTCTCTTTAGGGAGGTGAGGCCCAGGGGAGACGTCC
>SNQJ01S0162102.1:0-21540 GCA_010110895.2 Picea sitchensis
CCTTTATTACATCCGAATACATTGATCTACCTATGTGCGAGTTAGGACCTTAACACTAAACCTTGGCCTTTAACTAGCTTGGTGGGATTTATTTCCAGATCGAATTCAATGATTTTGGAAATCCACTTGCTCCTTCTCCCATCTATGTTAGGATGAATGAGAATGTCCTTCAGAGTAGTTGAAGAAACATGGGCAATGATCTTTGAATGCAAAACATAAACTCTGAAATATTTGAGATCTTTCACCAATGCATAGTCTTGTTTCTCAATGATGCCATATTTCACCTCAACATACCTCATTTCTCTACTGAAAAAGGAAATGGGTTTCTCTAACCCTTTAGCATTCTTCTGCAATAAAACAGTTTCCATTGTATCCAAAGAAGAAAAGGAAAAAATCAGAAAATCCTTAGAATAATCAGGATTAATTAGCACAGGTGCCTCAGTCAATGCCTTCTTGATTTGATCGAAAGAATCCATGGACTCAATATTCCATTTTACTTCATTCCCCTTCCTGAGCATGGTTGTGATATGCTTCACCAATTCAACAAAATTTGAAACAAACCTTCTAAAAAAAATAGTTTTTCCCAAGAAAGACTGGACTTCCTTCTTGGATTTGGGAAACGACAAGGTTTGAATAGATTCTACTTTACTTGAATCAATTTTGACCCCCTCATCTAATACTATGTGCCCCAGCAATTTTCCCTCCTACATGGCAAATTGAGACTTTTTGGGATTTAGGGAGACACCGATTTTTTTTCATTTCAAGAAGACCTTTCTCAGATGATAACAATTCTCTTTATCAAATCTAGAGAAAACTGTAATGTCATCCAGATAGATGACTACAAATTTATCCTTTTCTCCAATGAAGGCGATGTCCATGGCTCATTGGAACATTTCTCCTACGTTCATCAATCCAAAGGGAATCTTAGCATACATGAATGTGCCCCAAGGGGTGGTGAAGGTTGTATTTTCTTTGTCTTYAGGCAGTACATAAATCTAATTATAGCTAGAAAAGCCATCAATCATGGACATCCTAGATGCACYTGTCACCCTTTGCAATATGTGTTCCATCTTTGGAAAAGTATAATTTTCCTTCTTAGATATTCTGTTCAGGTTCCTRAAATTGAAACACAATCTGATTTCTATGTTCTTCATTCTTACTGGGCCCAGGTTGGCCACCCATTCAGAATATCTCAAAGGGACAATGATTTGGGCATCCARCAGCTTTGTTACCTCCMTTTCCATAATAGGAAACAACATAGGATTTATTTGTCTTAATTTCTGCCTAAATGGTTTAGCCTCATCTTTCAATGGGATMTTATGCTCAATGACACTTGTGTCATATGTTATGAGATCTTCGTATGTCCAGGAAAACACGTCAGCGAATTCTCTCAATAGCTCAACATACTCGTCCCTTTTTGTCCCTCAACAAGCTGCTTGACAGCTTGAAAAATTTAGGCTCCTTCTCTGTACCAGTATTGCATTCATCCACATCCACATCCTCATTTGAAACTTTACCCTTTACTACCACATCATTTGTGTCAAATAGTCTTTCCAAAGTAACTAGTCCCTTCGGGATCTGATTATTGGGCAACTGGACAATATGATGATTAGCAATTTTGTTTAGAAAAACATCATCATGGGGATCTATTTTAGAATCAGGATCTTGATCAATGAGTAATGCAGAAAACTCATCAACCGTCTCCAAGAATCTTTTGATCTCATGATCATCCTCATACATTTTCCAATGCTTTACATTTTCAGGTATAGAGGGTCTATATTTTACTTCTACGTCATACCTAATCTTAGTTGGTAGAGGGATTCTAAAACTACTTGTAGAAACAACCAAAGAATCGACCATAAAATTTTCTTCTCTTGGAACAAATGAAATGTTTAAGGATAAGAAAAAACTGTCAACTAGATCCCAGACTTCATTTATGTACGATCTCAGCCTTGGGTTCTTGGCCTTATAACTATTTCTAATCTGATAGAAAATTAACTCATCATCTCCAAACATTGATAGATCTTCAATCCACATGTCCTTTGCAGTCCTCAAACCCAAAGCAAGAGCTTCATATTCTGCCACATTATTGGTAGCTTCAAATTCTAACTTGTATGACAGAAATATAATTTCTTGAACAGGAGAAATAAATACCATCCCAACACCAACACCTTCCCTAGAAGAGGCTCCATAAAAGATCATTTTCCAAACAGAGGTAATCGGAGGAGGATATTCACAAAGAGTAAGGGACTGATTTATGATTTCAAGAGGGGGTTCAGGGGCATCAGTGAGCTGCAATAAGTTGGATCCCAAATCAATATCAATGGAAAAAATAGGATGGTTGGTGGGGTCTGATTCATCACTAATAATATAGGCCAACTAAGATTATCTCTAAAGTGTTCTATGCTCCCCCCCCAAACACAGGAATGGTATCATATGTGAGGTCCAATTGAAAGGTTTTATCCAAGATATTGACAATATCATGTTGAACCTCGGGGGAACATCAACTACCATAATATCCATGACCACACTTTTCATGGGCAACGGAAACAAGGTCACAACTAGATATTTGATGACACCAAGACATTGTACGTTCCTTGAATCAAAAGAATACAAATCATGATAAGATTTTGTGATTTCTAATCCAAGTTCGTCCATGACATTTTTGTGCATGAGAATATGATATGCCCCTAAGTCCATCAAACAATTATGCAGCACCTTGTCATGTATGTTCAGTGAGGTGTATAAGGGAGGGGATGAATCATATATGTCTTCTATCAAGGGACCTAGAATGACCACTGGCTTATCATCTTGTAGGTTTATTGAGTCTGTGGAATAAGATGAAGGCTCAAGCTACAACAGTTTAGAGAGGGACCTTTTAAAATATTCTTTCTTGACCAGCTCTAAAAGGGGTATAGGGATTCTAATATTTTGAATTTCATGCTCAAAGTTAAAGGAGGAGGGGGGCTTCAAAATTTCTCTCACTTCTGGGATAGGACCTTTGGCTACTAGTGGGGGGTTTTGTGTTTTCTTCTCCTTGTTGTTGTTTGATGCATCTTTCACGGGCTTCTCTACTCTAGAAGGCTAATCAGGGACGTCATACTTCCCTTCTTTCTTCTTAGACCTGAGGTTGTATTTATTTAGACTATCATTGGTTTTCTCCCCTTTACTCAGCTCATTTATTTGGTTGTCCATGAGAGACTCCTCGTATTTAGATTGAGTTAAATGGGGGAAAGAAGATGTGTCTCCAAGACAATGGATTTAATAATCAATCTCTTCTTCCTCTCATTCCTCATCAGTAACAAGGTTATTTTAGAGAGGGGTTTGGACCTTTTTATAATCCCTATCTCTTCTTCTAGTCTCTCTTGGGAGTATCTGAGGGGTAGTATTTGGCCTTCTGAAGTTTCCTCTGTTATCAATATTTTGGGCACTCTTATAAATCTGCTTCCCCTCAAATTTCATCTTCGCCATTTCTGCAGAAAGAGACTTTACCATATTGGTCAATTCATCTACTTGGGGATGGGATGTAGAGGAACTAGAGGTTGAGTTTTCAGATCTCCCCCTTCCTCTGTCTCTATCAGCTTTATTTCTAAGTCTGTCAACTTCCAATATGTTGGACTCTACTTCTAGGGATGTATCTTGCATATGAGACAAGGAAGTAACTCTTTTTTCTCTTAACAGGAGGCATAAATCAGGGTCAAAAGCAATAGCACAAGTAATTTTAGCAGAGGCTTATGTAGGATTTATCTCAGCGGGGATCTTATTGTACATTTTGTTGAATCTTTTGGAGGAGTCAGAGACAGATTCTCACTCTTTTCTCCTTAGGGACCCGAAATCTATGATATAATACATAAAGTATTTTTTATCCCACCACTGTCTCAGGAAAACATCATATAAAGCCTCAATCCCAGCAATGGATCTAGGGGTCAACCCCCTAAACCATTTCCTAGCCTCACCATCAAGACTCTGGACAAAGAATCTCATCCACACATCCTCGTTTTCAATATTTAGATTTGTTTCATAAATGTATAAGGTAGCAAGGTGTTATTCGGCAATCACGTCTTCTTCTCCTGTGAATTTGGGAATGGATTTTAGGTAGTCTCCAGCAGGGAGAGAATTCATTGGATGAGTTAAGACCAGAGGGGCATATCTCACAGCCACTATGGCATCCATTTTGTTCCTAGGGGGATTAGCACCTGCCATGATAGCTAGAGGAGAACCAAGAGGAGATGTAGTGTGAATAGGGGAGGTTGTAACTAAGCCTCCGAGAGGAAAAGGAAGCATTAGAGGATTCGAAGAAAAGGCTACAAGACTTGAGGGAATAGAGGTTTCCTTCTCTGTAAAAGTAGAAACTTTAATAGGAGGAGGAGTAGTGAAATTGGGAGAGGGGAAATCAGCTGGAAAACTCCCAAAATTTAAACTTCTATAAGCTCCAATAGATGGTGTAATAGGAAAATGAGAAGCATCTACTGGAGTTGCTATAGGAGAATAATGAAAATTACCAGAATCACCTGGTTCAACAGTAGAAGTACCCTCCTAAAGGGTCTTTTGTCTTCTGATAATTTTCTATGGATCAGCTTTAGGCATCACTAAAGGAAGTTGTGGAGTAGACATTGTGTGTCTGCCTCTGGAAGCCACAATTGAAACAGTGGAGTCACCTCAATAGATTCGCCAGGTGAAAAAATGCAATATTCAATGGTTTTGATATCTGATGCACCTTCAAAATCATAATCTTGTTGTCATTTTATCCCAGGGAAAATCTTCAATTCGTCCCTGACAACGGCGCCTGAAATTTTAGAACTAGAATTCACCTCTAGATTGCGGAAAAGGTAATCCCAGTACCCATCAATTTTATGTCACAATGAATAAATTTAAAGGGGGGGTCTACTGGACATAGACTCGGGATGTTATCACTTTAACTTGGAAAACTGGGTTGGTATGCACAAGAAAATGAGGTCTTGATCTATCTTCAGTCAATAAGTTGCAATAAGGGTGAGTAGGATGAAGAACTTGAGGAGAAAATGTAGAGGTATTCTATGGACATCCAATCTTCCATCAACCTAAGGAGGAAAAGAGTCAAATACAAGATCCTCTTGAATCCAAAACTTCTGGAAATTGAAGACACTATAACAATACTGCAATCAAACATACATCACAATATGGTTACAACAACTCGACTGGATCATCCATGCTCGAGACTTCAGTATCATAAGCAATAGATATGAAAAGAAAGTTGATTGTCATTAAACAAGAATTCTCAAATGGAAACACATAACCAGAGAATGAGAGGATTCATTAAAACTTTACAAATCGGGAGCGTTTCTCAACCCTCGACCATAAAAAAATATCAAAACTAACTATTTATACTCAAAACAACTGTAGCCTGACAGAAGAAGATGCAGACGCTGAGCCTTGACTGCAATGAACAGAGGCGCACTCTAGTCATTTCATTCAAGTATCGACGTCTTCATCTTCTTCTATCAGGCTACATTTGCATTCTTCTATCAAATGCAAGATTAGATCAGTATGGGCTTTGCAAGAGAATTAATTGACAGGGGGACTTTGGGCTAAAAGTCTGCCTCCATAGCCAGCTTTTCTAGGTTTTCCATTCATGGGGTGAAACGAGGTTTCAACCACCTCGCCCATTTCCATTAACTACTTTCATCAGGATTGGGATGAAATCTGACACCCAAGAATGTTCCAGGATATGTTCACGACTCATTCAAGTATATCCTAGGGCTTCAAGACCACACATATCTTCCTCTGTGAATAATGCGGGCACTCTTGGCTCTTGGTGCGACTCCCCTCCATCGCTTCATGCAACCTCGGGCCATGACTTGGGGCTCCTATGTGAAACTCGAGATTTCTCATTTCAGGAGTCTTCACTCCACTTGATTCAAAATATCTTGATGCTCGAATCCACAAAATAGCCCATCCAGATTGACAGTCAAATTTGCTTGGAATTTAACGACCAGGATGCTTGCTCGAAAACCTCAGTTTCTCGTCATTCAATAGGCTCTTACCCTTCTTTATGGCCTTGTTTCCCATATAACCATGGGCTGTGATCGTGGGCCCAACTCCTAGGTGTTTCGTGACTTTGCGTTTTGCGAGTCTATGTTGTGCTCCATGTGAAATCCTTTGAGTCACGATTTTGTAGATCAGGTGCCACATGTCCCCTTGAATTGGATGGCCTAGATGCATATCGACACTTTGGGACTTTGGGTCTTCGGCATTTTGGGACTCAATAAATTTGTGCATTCCTCACTTTAGCTTTCCTGAAATGACTTTCTCCATGATTCAAATCTGGTGCCACGCATCCTATTGGATCAGACGACTCCTTCTAACTTCGGATTTCAAGGGTTTGAATCTTTTACAAATAACTTCAACAACGTTCCAAACTCCTGATTCCCGTGACTGTTATTTTTCATCGATCTCTTAACTTTTGAAATGTAAATTCCTTCACCAAACAGAACTTGATCCCTCTCTTGATTTGAGTCCACATCAAACCACTCTAAGTGTTGCACTTGTGCTCACTGTTGTAGCCTATGTAAATAAATACTTGGACAACTGGTTGAGGGCCTTGGAAAGAAAAAGGATCAATGACAGAGGGAGATAGGGAAATGATTAACCCATAGAGAACAAAATATTGGGGAAAAGGCTTCTCATAAAGGATTACACAAACAAAAGATCGCTCAAATGATCGAGGACAAACACAGAGAAAATTACAAGCCGAAAGGGGAAAACTTAAGGTTTGGTCAACGAAAGGGAGAAAGGAAAGGAAAAACTACTGACCTAGGTAGAAACTACCAACCCACAAGACTCTGACAAGTTTGTGTGATAATGAACTTTACCAATAATGTATGTGAATATGAGGCTCTGATATTAGGATTAGAAGCTGCCCGGAAGTTGAAAATAAAGAATCTAATAGTTTACGGTGATGTTGAATTAATTGTAAAACATATAAGGCAACAGTGTCAAGTCAAACATCCAAGGCTAAGGTCGTATAGGAACTGTGCCTGGGATTTGATTGAAATATTCTTCTCATCATTCAATATTCATCATATTCTCAGGGCATAAAATAAAAAAGCTGACTCCCTAGAAAAAGCGGCTGCTACTTTTATGCCACCTACAGTCTTAAATCTAAAGTATCACATAGAAATGAGGCACAGGCATTCAATACCAAATAATGTTACAGACTGGAAGGTTTTTGAAGACGATGAGCAGATCAAGCAGTTTCTAGAAATGGTGGATGAATTTTTTAAAACACATATCGACCAGGAAAATGAAAATGACCCTACTTGGATCATGCAGGAAGGTGAATATCCTCAGAAGTTCCAGGACAAGATCGCTAACGACCGCATGTTGGTGTTAAAAAAAATCATATTCCTAAGGGTCTAATTCCATTAGAGAGATTATTTGATAAGGATGATATACCCCTAAATTTGACCTTGCAACCTCAGCATGAAGAGGTTGAAGATTGTGACATAGGCACTAAGGAAAACCCTAAAGTGGTCAAAATTTCTAAATACCTTCCACCTGAAATGAAAAGTAAATATGTTGAGTTACTCAAACAATACAAATATATCTTCGCTTTGTCTTACAACGAACTGAAAACTTATGATACCACTGTCATCTAGCATAAAATCCCTTTGAAACCAGGCATCAAACCTTTCAGGTAGAAGCTTAGATAGATAAATCATATACTCCTGCATGTGATAGAAAGAGAAGTNTAAATTTGACCTTGCAACCTCAGCATGAAGAGGTTGAAGATTGTGACATAGGCACTAAGGAAAACCCTAAAGTGGTCAAAATTTCTAAATACCTTCCACCTGAAATGAAAAGTAAATATGTTGAGTTACTCAAACAATACAAAGATATATTCGCTTTGTCTTACAACGAACTGAAAACTTATGATACCACTGTCATCTAGCATAAAATCCCTTTGAAACCAGGCATCAAACCTTTCAGGTAGAAGCTTAGATAGATAAATCATATACTCCTGCATGTGATAGAAAGAGAAGTAAAAAATATCTTGGATGCAGAAATTATTGTTCCACTCATATATTTTGAGTGGGTAGATAATTTAGTTCCAGTTAGAAAAAAGAACGTTGAAATCATATTTTGTGTGGATTTCAGGAACCTAAATAGATCATCCCTTAAAAACAATCAGTTTCTCCCTAAAATGGATCACATTCTGGAAAAAGTGGTCAGGGCTAACCGAATGTCTATGATTGATGGTTTTTTAGGTTACAATCAAATTGTGGTCCACGAATATGACAAAGAGAAAACCGTGTTTACCACTCCATGTGGTACTTTCATGTATGAAAAAATGCCATTCAATCTGATGAACGCAGGGGCCAGTTTTCAACGAGCAATGGACATAGCCTTTTTTGGTGAAAGAGATAAGTTTGTCATTATTTATCTTGATGATTTAAATTTTTTTTCTAAATCATATGCAAAGCACTTGGTACACCTCAAACAGACATTCGCGAAATGCAGAAAATTTGGTTTGTCACTCAACCCTTAAAAATCCCATTTTGCAATGCAAGAAGGTAAACTCTTAGGCCATATAGTATCTAAAGAAGGAATCAAAATCTACCCAAAAAGGGTTGAAGCTATAGATACAATCAATATTCCTAGAAATGGAAAGGAAATTTAGTCTTTTTTAGGAAAAATAATTTTTTTAAGAACATTCATTCCAAATTTCGTTGAAATTGTTAAATTAATTACAGGTATGCTGAAAAAAGAAAACGAGGTCAAATGGACAACCGAAGCTAAATCATATTTAAAACACATCAAGAAGGTAATAGGAGAAGCATCGATGTTGGCCATCCCAGACTACATGAAAGAGTTCTTGATATTTTCATTCGCATCTGAGCATATTATCGTAGCCATGCTCTTACAAAAGAATGATGAAGGTTTTGAGCAGCCGATAGAATTTTTAAAAAAAGCCTCAGAGATCCTGAGTTGAAATATGATATACTGGAAAATCATGAATATTCTATGGTGAAGGCTCTCAAAGCTTTCAGGACTTACATGCTAGATTCCAAAATAATTGTCTACGTACCAACCAACTCTGTTAAGGACATATTGGTTCAACCTGATAGTGACGGAAGAAGGGGTCAATGGCTAGCCAAGATTTAGGAATTCGATCTTGAGGTAAAACCAACTAAACTTGTCGAAGTTCAAGGCCCGACTAAGCTATTATCCGAATTGAATTTCATAGAACTCAGAATAAATCGTCTACAAGATTACAAAGAACTTCCAGACATAGATGAATTTGATGATAAGACACCTACAACTTAGATCCAAGAAAAAATTTCTTCCTCTGCTTGGTACGGTGACATAGTTTCATATCTCCTGACTCTCCAGTGCCCAAGTGATATGACTCCTTATAATGCAAGAACATTGAAGCTGCACGTGGTAAAATATTGCATCATTGACAGTCGACTGTATTGGAAATATCCCCTGGGATTTTTACTAAGGTGCCTGATAGAATCTGAAACATAGAATGTTATAAATGAGTTTCATGAAGGGGTGTGTGGAGGAAACCACACCTGGAGGGAAACAACCTATAAAATATTGATAGTTGTATACTATTGGACGAAGTTATTTACAGATGTGAATACTAAAGTCAGAGCCAGTAATTCTTGTCAATTATTCTCAGTGAAACAAAATCTTTACACACTATCCTTGACCCCAGTCAATATAGAAGCTCTGTTTTAACAATGGGGTCTAGATTTCATCAGAGAAATCCATCCAGACTCTAGTTCAAAACATAAATGGATTCCAACTGCAACAGACTATTTCACTAAATGGGTAGAGGCCATTCCGACATGAAATTCTACAGATTCAGTGGTGATCAATTTCTTAGAAGACAACATTTTATCAAGATTTGGCTATCCCTGGAAGATAGTCACGGATAATGCCCAAGATTTCAAATCCATAGCGTTGGTTATTTTTTGTCAAAATTACAACATCATGCTAGGTCATTCCATAGCCTTCTATCCTCGGGGAAACAGATTGTCCGATTCATCGAATAAGAGCCTAATCATTATAATAAAAAAGGTGTTGACTGAAAAACAAGAAATCCTGGCATATTCATTTGAAATAAGCTTTGTGGGAAAATCGCATCGGCACTAAGAAATCAATCARAATGTATCCATTCCAAATGGTGTATGGTACTGACATGKTCCTCCCCATAAATATCACTCTTCTCRTGATGAATMTTTGGCTAGACGTGAAGGAAGAGTCGAAYGATGTTACCARAATAATAAACCAGCTAGTTGAAGTCCATCAAAAYAGGGCTAAGGTGGATGAGAAACTCCGAAGATATCAAGATAATGTGAAAGCCTTGTTTGATAAAAAAGACAAATATAGGGAATTCATTCCTGAAGACCTAGTGTTGAAATGGGATGCTAGGAAAGAGGACGTTGAAAAGCATGTCAAGTTTGATCACATCTGGTGTGGACCTTTCAGGGTCGAAGCTTCCAAGGGAAAGAATTCATTCTTATTAGAAAACCTCGATGGGTAAATCCTTAATGCCCCTATCAATGGGCGCTACCTGAAGAACTTCATGAAATAATTGGATTCCAAATCACCCTTGTATATATCGATTTGATTTTATTATTTTGATTTAAAAATTTTCACTTCTTTGGTAAGTTTTTACTTTCACTATAGATAAGACCAGTGTTGTTGATTTCATAAAAACATAAATATAAAAAATAAAAACAAATAACACATACCTTTCCTTTTTTGCAAGGGTTCTGACATTTCTCACTTTTATTTTCAGATAGAACACTTACCGATAGTCGAGGGATAAAGATGATCCGAAACTGACAATCATGTTTCAGAACAATTAGTTTTCTCACGAAACAGGTGATAAATTAACAATGGTTTTGCTTAAGAATATAAATGAAATCCAAGGTATGAAATTCTATGATCATTGTTGTTCAAACCAAGATGTTAAAAGAATTCTTGTAAATTCCAAATAAGGTTGTACTCAGGTAAAAAATGGTCACCTAATCAAAATTGGAAAAATCCAAAACTCTAAGTCTTTGAATCAAATGAAAATAATACGAAGGTAAAAAGGAAAAGAAAATAAGAATAAAAGAAGCTCACCAATCAGTAAGTAGGTTTGAGTAGGAATAAGATCCCTTTCCAAACATTTAATTTTTTAGTCTGTTCCCATCCATCATGTCTGAAAGATTTTATTCTATCTTGATTTACGCATCCTGGTTTAAATCCCCATAGAAATACAGAGTTTGCCTTGACGAAGGAAACCTAAAAAAATAGACCTTCAAAACGACAGTAGGCAAAAAATTTATGATTCCTCTTATTTTAACTGAGAGAAAGTGTGTCTAGGATAATCCTAACTAATTTATCCCTTCTATCAGATTTTAAACTAATTCGTTTCGCTCAAGGAAAGTCCCTGGAAATTAAAATCTCCCAATGATAACTTCCCTATAGGTAAAGGTGTTTTGAAGGTCAAGGGAGGATTAGCCCAGAGTAAATCAAAGTGAGTTGACAGACGTTCGTTATAAAATTATAAACAGATATCATCCCTTGTATGATATATACAAATTGATTGCCCCCACTTTGAAAATATTAAAATATAAGACAGATGGTGAAAGGAAATTCATAATATGATTGCCCCCATCTAGTCCAAGAAAAATGGTGAAAGGAAATTGGAAACACGATTTCCCCCATTTTTTCCAAAAAAGATGATGAAAGGAAATTCATTTAAATGATTTCCCTCATCTCAGCAAAGTGCAAATTGAAGTGGTGAAAGAAAATTCAATGAGAAATGTAGATAACTTCACCAGGGTACTGAACAGGCTCGTTGACAGTGAAGAAATGTCTATGATATCTGTAAGGTTGTTATACATGTGTATAATGCACTCTGATAGCTAGTTCTTTGTTTGACAAAGATTTACACTCTAAGCTGACAAGGGATCCTTTAATTAAAATTGCTAAAATTTACTTTTCCTTGATGTGAACAAAATCGACCCGAGTCTGATAAATTGATTAAAGTTGTCTTGATTAACTTAAACAGACCCAAAATCAGTTTCAGGAAAAAGAAAACTATAAACATCCTAAACTCAATATTGGTGAACGATCAAGTTTTTGAAAGTTTTATGAGATAAGGCCGAAGTCTAGTATCCTTCTGTTTGTTTTCTCGAAGGTGTTTCCTAGAAACTGAATGATGAATCCATTAACCCAATAAAGGCACTTAGTCTATAGTTATTCCACGCCTCGTAGGGAGATGCAATCCCCAGATGGAGTCTATGTTGGAACACTTTTAAACTTATAAGCCTAAAGATTTTTCCTATCTTTTCACTTTAACTTAGAAGTCGATTTCCAAAAGATAAATATTTTCGCTTTGAAGCCTTAAGGCACGCACAAGGTATGTCATCAATTGATTTCTCCCATCGATCGAACACTTCCCCTTTTCCCAAACATTTGGAGCCGCCTGAATGTTAAAAAGGTCAAAACCTCTAGAGATTGGCTTCACGATTTCGGAGTTTCGCGCTTCAGGTGTGTTAACATGTCGCTCCTTCAAAACCCCGATACGTGAAAATCATTTGACAAATCCTAGTCACCATACGTATACCCCCTAATATTTGGCGCATATTTCCAGAAAGTGACTTGTCAGAATTTTAAATGAATTTAATTAACCAAATACATGAAGTGATAAATACCTAAAAAGAAACTAAAACCCAATTAGAAAAATCAAATAATAGTTTCACGATTTCGTATTTCGAGCATTCACCACATATCATGTCCCTAATTCACGAAGCCTGAACTCCTTAAATGTATTAAGCGTTAAGCAGGGTTAATTATCGATTAGCAAATAATTAACCACTTCATGATTTCATGTTTCGAGGATCCTGCCTCGAGCGACTATCAATATCCCGAGGTTCAAAACCCCGAAATACTTGTGGTTAAACGTGATTATTTAATAGGTTAAACATGATTAAAATTAACTAATCACTTCGTGATTTCGCATTTCAAAAATCATATCTTGAACTATTATAGGATATCCTGAGGTCCAAAACCCCGAAAAATACTTAACGATAAATGGGATTAATTGATGCATTAATGAGGATTATCTCGTGATAAATTTTTCATCAAGTCGTAATTTAGGTAATTTAAAAATGTTGTTTGTCAAAAGTTCTAATCACGAACCACCAAAATTTAATGACATTAATAATTGATCTACGACCATCATTTCAATTAATATCCTGGACCACCACCTAAATCGTTTTCATTAAGGAAAGTGAATACTTCGTCAATAAAGATATTTATAAAATCAATACGATTAGGGGGGAAAAGATATTGAAGTTTGAATTTCATTTTGCGTTTTCAAAAGACAACAAGTTTTCTAGATAAGAAGTTTGCACATTTATTGTGACAGGTAACATAGATCTGAGCTCGTGATACCATGGCTCCTCGAAAAACAGCTAAAGTGTCGGGTGAAATCTTAAACCCAAACACATACGTCTTCTCAAACACATCGCCCAGAACCATAAGTTCTATGAAAACCTGGATTTGGGTATTCATTATTCTACAATATGAATTGATCAACTGCCCAGATGATTCAGGCAACAAGGCAACTGAAATCTAGGCTGCGAGATACAAATATGTTTCTCAATCAGAGATTCATAAAATAGCAACACGGCCTAGGCTCATGCCTTATAATGATATGATTGTTTGGGTGCTAGAGAATGTGGACCTATCGACTAGGAGTATCTACAATTCGTAAAGGGTTGCAGTTGGGTCTTTTCGACTAGAGCATTCCTAGGTGATGTAAAAATTATCCCTAGTTCCCAGTTGCATTTATAATGCCACTTTCTAAATGGACTTAGAAAAAAAACAATGTTCACAATATGGAAGAAACCTACTCAACTTGATCAAGGATTGGTGTTCACGTCCTGAGAAAATTAGAGCAGACACCCATGACATGTATGTTGTTGCCTCATTAGAGTCTCACATGATGTATCTAGCCATGATTCTATGTCATCTTTTTTGGAAAGAAAATTGTGCTCATTTCTTATTACCATGGGTTCCAATCATGCATACGGTAGCAGAGGGGTATTCCTTTGATTGGGCCAAAATATTATCGGACAACTTAGTGAGGGAAATCACAGAATATTGGTCATCGAAAGCCAAAGGGAAACCTGGCCCATTTTACATGTTTTCTTATATTATTGATGTTGTCTATTTCATGATGCCATTTACTTTGATGGGATGGAGCTATACTCTGAACAACTGATGCAGGAGCATCACTCCACATCATCAAGCACACATTCAATGGAGAGGAGAGGCACAACCCTCTCAGTTTCAAATTTTAAATTTGAATTTAATGTAATTAAATGTTTGTAAGGTTGGTAGAGCCAAGCCATTCCTTTGAGAATGATGTAGTTAGTTTCACCTTAATGGCTGATAGGTTGATGGGGATCTAGATCCGATTCATATTAGATGGCCCATTCAATGTAATTCATTATAATTAATGAGCATTAGTGAGGATGGAGGGAAGCGCTCGAGGAGCCCCTCTTTTGTAAAAAGATATTCTTTTGTTTTTCAAGGAGTTCAGTTAGGCAGAAGCAGAGAAAAAGTAGAGGAGAATAGAATAGAGAATAGGAATATAGGACAGGAGAGTCGAGACTCTATTGCAGTCCAAGCTCGAAAACATTGTAAAGAGGCATTTTCATACTAATACAATCAGAGTAGTTTTTCCTGCATGTTATTCTGTGTATGTTGATGAATGTCTTTATGTGTTGATGATATGTTGTAGATGTATGTTAGATGTGCATTTGCAGGGACAGATAGATTTTCCTATCTGAGAGTTCTTTGATTTCAGGCCTGGGTTCTTTGAGGTTTCATGCAAGAGTGCATGATAGAGTACTAAGGTATCTGTAAGCCAGTGCAAGGAGTGCACTTCTAAATTCTGTGGAATTTAGACAAAGATGTGATAGGAGGGTGCACCAGCTGGAGTCATTAACTCAAGGAGGAAGCCTCAAGGTTTTTGAACACCTTGGAGGTTGAACTGTGCAGAAGAGGCACAGAGAGAAGACAAAGTCACTGAAGATTTTGTAGAAGCTCTATTAGGAGGGCATCGAGTGAGTGCAAGGAATGCACAGGAGGAACTCTATTTTGAGTTCAGAGAGAAAATAGAATCATTGAGGATTCTGGAGAGCTTTGCTAGGTGGGCATTGAGTTGGTGCAAGAGTGCACAGAAGGACTCTTTTTGAGTTCTATTGGAAAAAGAAGTGTCAAGGAGAGACACTCACAGGGGAACTAAACACCCTGCAGGCTCAGCAAAGTGTGCTTGAGCAGGAACTTGTCAAAGGGAACTTACATCCCTTGAAGGGGAGAAAGGGACAGAGACACTTTGAGGTCAGAACCTCATATAAGCTCAGGACATATAGCACAGTTGTGTGCAAGGACCCTGCAAGGAGTGCAGAGGAAGAGAAACCTTTTGAGGTTTCACAGTCGACAAAGATCAGGAGGGACAACTTTCCTAGAATGCAGGCGAGTTCATCAAAGTTAGATCGAGCTCGTAGAGAAAGAAAAGACCGAGGCCTTTGAAAATTTGAAAATATTCCAAGGGGAAGGAAGAAGAACAGGCTCAAGGAGGAGCTACAACTACCTTTAGATCCAGAGCATGGAGGTCCGAGGGTCATTGGATCATTTTCGTGAATTCTTGAATCATGAAGTTGGAGTGCAGGCCAAATCCTTGGTTGCTCCAAGTCTCGAATCGTGAAAGGGGTAACAAGGGTAGAATCAGATAGTGGAGATGCTTCAAGAGGAAGTGTTGAAATCTCGTGGGTTGTTGGATCTCGCAGGTCTGTGAGAAGGTTAAGGCCGAGAGTCTTTTAGCATTTCGGCATTTCGAGGATCGGCATTTTGGAGTTCGGGGTTTGGAGTGGCAAGGGATTTTGGAGTCGTTGCATCGCGAACTCCTGGTTCACGAAATCCCGCCAGCAGTCAGATCTGGAGTGCAGTGGCCTGAGAGGCAATGGATCAAGGGTACATGCACAGGGTTGAGTCCCTAGGAGGTGCACAGGGAAAATGGATCTAGGCCATCAGATCTAGTGCAAAGGACCGATAGCCATCGGATCCGGAGGAAGGCGCACAAAGTTTAACCTCTGGGAGGTCGTGCACGAGAGAAGCCAGAACAGACATAATTTCATCATTTCAGGGTTCGACATTTCTATAAATTCTAACCTTGTACAATATCTACTGCAAACTGATATTCAGAAAAGAACAGAAAAGATACAATGGAAAATACAAACATTACACAGAGCTTTTTCACTTGGAAACCCAAACCGGGAAAACCAGCATATATTATATTCATAGATTGTTTTACATTGTTTACAATACAATATACACAAATGTTTATAGTTGCACCTCTAATTCTATTATGTCTCTTCATTGTTTGCGATACAGTTTATATAGGATCCCACGACATCCAGAAAACCTCTAATCCATTGACTCATGTTATAATACAACCCTAATTCCTTAGCGAGAATAGAAAACCATCGACAAAAACCATGTGCGAAAATCCACCTAATATCATGTGGTCAAGGAAATATGTCGTCCCGATGCATCCCGGAAATATGTTGGCCCGAGTGGATTAACTCAAACTAGCGTGAAAATCAACTCAAATAAAATCATAACGGGATCAATGTTTAGGCAAAGAGATATCCGATCGTTTGTTATTTATTTAAAATGGGAATGACAAAATGAATTCAAGAAATCATTTCTTGAATTCATTTTGAAACAACAACTATTACTGAAATTTCCTCATCGATTTATGAGGAATGACATGGTCGAACTAAGTTAACAAACTGGATTTGAGAGAATAGAGCTGTGATAAATCCGAACATTCTAAATACAATTCCTTAAAAGTAGTCAGTATTTAGAAGATACAGTTATCCAATCAAGCGAATCAAACAGTCGGGGTTTAACATAGTCGTCGTGGATCAAAAAACCGTTCCATGATTCGGGCATAAATATCATTTGCACAGGAGACTTAAATGTAAAGAGAGTATTGATTCCATATAAAACAGAGTCATTTTTTTCCAACTTGGAAACGATCAAATTTATAACATTATATGACACAGCATATTAAAAGATAGTAACAACCAAATTCACGAAATCGTTCGACATCCACAACATACAAACTAACCATAACAAAATCAAATCAAAACCGATTGTATTCTAAATATGGCATGAAAACTTGTTCAGAGTATATACAAAACAAATTTAATTGAAAGAAAACCATCATTTTCGTTAACTCAATTAGACAAATGAACAAATCAAATCCAATCGAAAACAAATCAAATCCGATAAAAATCTAATTGGCTAAAGCGGGAATGGTCGATAGTATCCAAGATGAAATTTTAGACACTATTTTTAGCAAAGTGAAAATACGGGATGAACACATCATGACGGATCCATTTCAAAATATAAACAGAGATATTCGAAACCAACTCAAATCGATTATTAATGCGGTCATTCCACAAAACTAAAAAGCGATATCAAAATTCTGTATGAGTAGGTAGGCAAACTTAATGCGACAATTTAGGGTTGACAATGTGGCCAATTAATATTCCTTTGAAAGCTTGATGGAACCAGTGGTTCTGCAGCTCTCGGTTACTTGGGTTTGTCTCTTTGGTAGTCCAATCACCTTGGTGCCAATAATTGGATTTCGTTGTGGAGTATGGGAGCGTCGGTAGTACATCGTTCCAACCACAAAATCCCGCATTGGTCACAGGCGTGTGGGCTTTGAAAGTCTGCGATTGAGGGTTTGATTACATTTCCAAGGGTTTCATTATGCAGTTTGATCCCAGGGTAGCCAAGATTATTTCTTAGGCAAGGGGGAAAATTCAAAACAAAGTCATAAGGTGTCTCGGAGCACAAACCCTGTGAGAAAGGGTACTCACTGGGAAAGCGTTCTACGTCAGTCACAGATCCTCACTAGGACTATGGAATTTTCTCAACGGAGGTTTTAGGTTTATTCTATCCATCCTGAAACCAAAAGCCGTTCTTTACCCCTTAGCAATAGGTGGGTTTTTCCCTTGTACTTGCTTTCATAGAGCTTTTTTATAGCCTGACCTTCTCTACTACAAATACGGTAAGTCAATATCCCGAGGGGTTGGCCAAGGGAGGCTTAGGAGATGGTAGTACAGGACATGGAAGACCTGGTGGTACTTAGGCCTTGAACACTGCTCCACTGATCTTGTCCAATTTGGGCGAGTGCGTATCATAAAAACCGTTTCGAGCGATGAAAACTCTCCATCTATCACCATGCAAACTCAGTGATAAACAATGAGAAATGCAGTTTAATCAGGTTCATGGTGGAGCAGAGGAGCTGTTATCGACCTTCTCCTTTTTAAAGCCTTTTTGACATTTTAATACCCAATTTCGATGGAAGTAAAAGGGCATATTTCTTGGTATCCATAAAATTCATTAACAGCGCCAGGTGGTAGAAACATGAAGTCCATATGAGCCTTCCACAGTCGAACTATTGACTATTCAATGAAAAGGTCAATACCATGCATTGGTTTAACCATGGATATGGGCATACCTCTATCACAAAATGTGACCTTTCGCGAGATGAGCAGTAGTGTCCCTGGAACCTCTTCCACTTTCGAATTTTTGAACCAACGTTGGCCTGAGGATGGTTAACCTGTAGCAAAACTAATAAACTTCTCGCCGTTCCAATTGGATGTCACCCACCTTGGCTCTACGGCCATCAAAAGTGAGTGAACTTTTGCATTGCAAAATAAGTTAAATCCCTCAAATCTCTGCACGAAGGAAAGCCAACCGTTATCCTCTAAATCTTTATGGGCATTTTCAAATGTATAGGAAGCAGCTACCGTTAGTTCGATTACCATTGGTGTCATGGAGCTGACACATGGTGAATAAACGGGGTTTTGGGTCATAGCATACCGCGGGGAGTAGAGTGCATGAAAAGGGTTACCAAGCTAGCAGAGGTGAAGCAGGGATAAGGGATAGACATTAATGTCATTCGATGCGAAGGTGGTGGAGCTTATCTTTGCCATACATAATAGTTATTTCCAAAGTACAACCACCATCTCATAGTTGTTCTACCCATTATAAAATAACTCAACAATCATGTCACTTAGCTGACCAATGAAACCAATAGTAAGTGTATAAACCAACGATTACAATCAACGTTATGCCTTAGTTTTAAACCATCAACATACAATTTGAAACCAATACCAAATGTTTAACCATGTATCAATTTATTGTAGCGACTCATATCAAGAGTTTAACCAAGGTGCCAATGGGTCTTGATATAATCAACATACCAATGGTTTATGAAAATGCGAACATAGGTATCATATTAAAAGATATGAAGGATTTAGTAACACCTATGCATTTTCATGAAACTAATGGTCAAGTAGGTCAAATAAAGTGCAAATTCAAATGCCAATGCATTACAAAACTCAATGAAACCAAGTCACACAATCAATACAAGAATGTCAATGAATTATGGTTTGAAAGTTTTTCATTTTGCATAATGATAAGTGAAATGTAAATGCAATGGGCATATCGATAAGAAGGATAATGACAATTCAAATAATGATTTTAATGTGACTTTGAAGACTAAGTTTTCATGCTTACATTCATGAAAACAAAGCAGACAAATGTGCAAATGTAGCAAAAATAAAAGTGTAGTTTATTTATTTGAAAATTGCGGCGAAAAATTGATTTTTGCAAAACATTGGTGTAAGCAACTTATAAGACAATGGAAAAATGTGGATTGGTACGCCAGCAAGAGCTACTAGGAGGGCATCGAACGGTGCAAAGGATTACCGCGGGAGGAACTCTATTTTGAGTTAGGAGAAAGCAGAATCAGGGATTACGGAGAGCTCACCAGTGGGCATTGATTTGGTGCAAGAGTGCACAAAAGGTCTCTTTTTTGAGTTTTGTTGGAAAAAGAAGTGTCAAGGAGAGCCACTCACGGGGTTTACTAAGCACCACAGGGCTCAACAAAGCGTGCTTGAGTAGGAACTTCCCAGAGGGAACTTACATCTGCTCAAAGGAGAAAGGGACAAAGACACTTTGAGGTAGAGCATCAAATAAACTCAGGATGGATAGCACAGTTTTATGCAGGGACCCTGCAAGGTCTGAGAAGGTTAAAGAAACCTTTTGGGGTTTCATGGTCACCGACAAAGATCGGAGGGTTAAACATTTCACAGAGGCATGGTGGTTTAACAAGGGGGATTAAAATTGATCTCATAGATAAAGCAAAGACCGAGGAGCCTCTAAAACTTTAGAAAATATTCCAAAGGGGAAGGAAGAGCGCGAGGGCTCAAGGGAGGAGCTACAACTACCATTAGATCAACTATTGGAGGCGGGAGGGCGTTGGACCATTTTATTGGTCGAGAGTGAAGTTGGAGTGCAGGCAATCCTTGGATTTCTCAAGTCACGGGCTCGTGAAAGGGGTAACAAAGGGGTGAATCGGACTGATGAGGCAGCTTCAAGAGGTGAAATCCGTGGGTTGTTGGATCTCCACAGTGCATGATAAGGTTAAGGCTGAAGTCTTTTGGCATTTTAGCATTTTGAGATGACATTTCGGAGTTTGGGGTTTGGAGTGGAAAGGGATTTTGGAGTCGCTACATCACGAACTCCCAGTTCATGAAAATCCATGGTCGTCGGATCTAGAGCATAGTGGCCTGAGAGCAGCTAGATCAAGGGTATGTGCACAAGGTTGAGTCCCTAGAAGGTTACCGCAGGGGAAAAGGGATCTGAGCCATGTGGTCTGGTGCAAAAGATCCAATAACCGCCAGATACAAAGGAAGGTGCATGGTGTTTAACCTCTGGGAGGTTGTGTAGGAGAGAAGCTGAAAAGGACAGAATTTTGACATTTTGGGGTTGACAATTTGTCATTCCGGTGAGGAGTGGTCCGAGGGCCCTTAGCATTGCCGCTAGATCAAGGGTATGTGCACAAGGTTGAGTCCCTAGGAGGTGCACAGGGAAAAGGGATCTGGGCCATCAGATCTGGTGCAAAGGATCAATAACCATCAGATACAAAGGAAGGTGCACAGAGTTTAACCTCTGGGAGGTTGTGTAGGAGAGAAGCTGAAAAGGACAGAATTTTGACATTTTGGGGTTCGACAATTTGTCATTTCCGGTGACAAGGAGTCGGGGCCCTTCGCATTGAAAACCCATAAGTAGCTGCAAGGTTAAGGCTGAGTGTCCTTCAGCATCGGCATTTCGGTATTTCAGGATTCGGATTTTCAACAACTCCGAAGATGAGGAACCGGGGCACTTGGCATTGAAGATCCTGAAGTCACGAAACACGACAAGTCTTTGGAGTAGTGATGTTGTCCCAGAGGAAGCAAGTGAACCCATTTCAACATTTCGGCATTTTGAAACTCGGGAAATTGAAAGACAGAGGACCGAGGGAACCACTTGCATTGCAATTCTCTAAATCACGAAATTTGGTAGCGTGGTCACTTGGACGAAGGCCTTTTCGGAATTTCAGGAATCGGGTGTTTG
>SNQJ01S0162102.1:21550-35241 GCA_010110895.2 Picea sitchensis
CTTGTTTTACGTTGTATACAATACAATATACATATAGGAGCCAGCGACATCCAAAACCCTAACCCAATGACCTGGATTAGTCCAAAACCCTAATTCCTTAACCGGAAATAGAAAACCATCGGCAAAAAACCATGTGCCGAAAATCCACCTAATATCATGTGGTCCCAGAAATATGTCGTCTCTGTAATATGTCATCCCGGAAATATGTTGGCCCGAGTGGATTAACTCAAACTAGCGTGAAAATCAACTCAAATAAAATCATAACAGGATCAATAATTTCGTAAGAGATATCCGATCGTTTGTTATTGCAAAATGGGGCAGACAAAATCATTCACGAAATCATTTCTTGAATTCATTTTGAAACAACTATTACCCAAATTTCCTCATACGAATTTAACAGAATGACATAAGTCGAACTGAGTTAACAAACTCGTTTGAGAATAGAACTGTAATCAAATCCATTTTTGATACAAATACAATTCATAAAATCGATCAAACTAACTGAAGATACAACAATCCAATCAAGCGAATCAAACAACTGGGGTTTAACATAGTCGTCGTGGATCAAACCGTTCCATGATTCGGGCGTGAATATCATTTGCACAGACTTAAATGAGAGTATTGTTCCCATAAAAACAGAGTCATTCTTCCCAACTTGGAAACGATCAAATTTATAACATTATATGACACAGCATATTAAAAGATCGTAACAACCAAATTCACGAAATCGTTCGACATCCACAACATACAAACTAACCATAACAAAATCAAATCAAAACACGATTGTATTCTAAATATAGCATGAAAACTTCTTGTTCAGAGTATATACAAAACAAATTTAATTGAAAGCAAACCATCAATTTCGTTAACTCAATCAGACAAATGAACAAATCAAATCCAATCGAAAACCAATCAAATCCGATAAAAATCTATTAGTGGCTAAACTGGGAATGATCAAATCATGTATCCAAGATGAAATTTCATTTATTTTTAGCAAAGTGAAAATACACAGGATGAACACATCATGACGGATCCATTTCAAAATATAAACAGAGCTATTCAAAGACCCAACTCAAATCAGTGTATTAATACTGGTCATTCACAAAACTAAAACGATATCAAAATTCATACCTGTATGATGAGTAGACGACTTAATCGTGACAATTTGGAGTTGACAATGGTTGTGGCCAATTCAATATTCTTGAAAACGATGGAACCAGTGGTTCTCTGCTTCCTATCAGTTGCTTGGAGTTTGTCTCTTTGACTGGTCAATACTGCAACTTGATTTTCCAATAATTGGATTTCCGATTGGAGTATGGGAACGTCGATGTAGTATCGTTCCAACCACAAATCACATTGGTCACAGGGCGACTGTGTGGGCTTTGAAAGTGCAGGTGAGGGTTTGATTACATTTCCAAGGGTTTCGTTATGCAGTTTGATCCCAGGGTAGCTAGGATTACTCCTTATGAAAGGGGGAAGATTCGAAACGAAATCATAAGGTGGCTCGGGGCATAAACCCTGTGAGTAAGGGTACTCACTGGCTAGGAAACGTTCTACGTCAGAGTCTGAATCCTCACTAAGGACTATGGAATTTTTCTCAACAGAGGGTTTAGGTTTATTCCTATCCATCCTCGAAATAAGCCGAGCGTTCTTTTTACCCTTAGCAATAACAGTAGGGTTTTCCTTGGCCCTTTTGCTCGCAGGCTTTTTTATAGCCTCAGCCTTCTCTACTACAACGTCTGGTAAGTCAATATCAGGGTTGACCGAGGGCTTAGGAGATGGTAGTAGGACATGGAAGGGCACGGGTGGTATGACCTTGGTTTCCTTAACCACAGTCTTGTCAATTTGGACAGGGTCTGTATCATCAAAACCATTTCGAGCGATGAAAGCTCTCCATCTATCACCATGTAAACTCAAGTGATAAACAATGATAAGTTTAATCAGTTCATGGTGGAACAGGCTACTGTCGACCTTCTCCCTTTTAAACCTTTTTGACATTTTGTACAGGCTACGATGGAAGTAAAAGGGCATATTCAACGGGTATCCCATAAAATTCATTAACAAACGCAGGTGGTAGAGAAACATGAGTCCATATCGACCTTCACAGGTCACGAACTATTTGACTATTATGAAAAGGTCATGCCATCGTGGTTTAACCATGGATATGGGCATACCTCTGTCACAAGATGTGACCTTTCAGGAGATGAACAGTAGTGTCCATGGAACCTCTTCCACTTTCGAATTTTTGAACCAACGCTGGCCCATGGTAGGTAACCCTGTAGCAAAACTAATAAACTTCTCATCGATTTCCAATTGGATGTCACCCACCTTGGCTCTACAGCAATCAAAAGTCAGAGTGAACTTTTGTGCCAAAAATAAGTTAAAACCCTCAAATCTCTGCACGAAGGAAAGCCAACCGTTATCCTCTAAATCTTTMTGGGCATTKTCAAATAATAGCAAGGCTTGGCTACCGTTCGGTTCGATTCGCACCAYYGGTGTCATGGAGCYGAGCACATGGTGAACAAGCCAGGGTTTGGGTCATAGCATACACAGGAGTAGAGTGCATGAAGGGTTACCCRAGCTAACAGAGGTGAAACAGGGATAAGGGATAGACATTAATGTCATCGTGCGAAGGTGGTGGAGCTTATCTYTGCCATGCATAATAGTTATTKCCAAAGTACAACCATCGGCTTATAGTTGTTCTACCCATTATAGTATAGTTCAAAAATCATGTCACTTGGYCGACCAATGAAACCAATAGTAAGTGTATAAACCAACGCGYGCAATCAACGTTATGCCATAGTTTTAAACCATCAACATACAATTTGAAACCAATACCAAATGTTTAACCATGCGCCAATGTATTGTAACAKCTCATATCAAGAGTTTAACCAAGGTGCCAATGGGTCTTGATATAATCAACATGCCAATGGTTTTGAAAAAACGAACATAGGTATCATATTAAAAGATATATATGAAGGATTTAACCATAACACCTATGTATTTTCATGAAACTAATGGTCAAGTAGGTCAAATAACATGCAAATCCAAATGCCAATGCATTACAAACTCAATGAAACCAAGTCACACAATCAATACAAGAATGTCCAATGAGTATAGTTTGAAAGTTTTTCCAGCTGCATAATGATAAATGAAATGTAAGCGCAGTGGGCATATTGACAAGAAGGATAATGACAACTGAAATAATGATTTTAATGTGACTTCGAAAGACTAAGTTTTCATGCTTACATTCGTGAAAACAAAACGAAGGTAAATGTGCAAATGTCGCAAAAATAAAAGTGTCGTTTATTTGAAAATTGCGACGAAAAATTGATGTTTGCAAAACATTGGTGTAGGCAGCTTATAAGACAGTGGAAAAATGTGGATTGGCTACCAACAAGAAGCTCTACTAGGAGGGCATCGAGCGAGTGCAAGGATTGCACAGGAGGAACTTTATTTTGAGTTCAGAGAGAAAACAGAATCACTGAGGATTCTGGAGAGCTCTACCAGGTGGGCATTGATTTGGTGCAAGAGTGCACAAAAGGTCTCTTTTTGAGTTTTGTTGGAAAAAGAAGTGTCAAGGAGAGCCACTCACAGGGTTACTAAACACCCTGCAGGCTCAACAAAGCGTGCTTGAGTAGGAACTTCCCAGAGGGAACTTACATCCCTTCAAGGAGAGAAAGGGACAAGGACACTTTGAGGCAGAGCGTCAAATAAACTCAGGATGGATAGCACAGTTTTGTGCAAGGACCCTGCAAGGAGTACAGAGGACAAGAAACCTTTTGAGGTTTCACAGTCGACAAAGATCAGGAGGGACAACATTTCTAGAACGCAAGCGATTTCATCAAAGTTAAAATTGATCTCATAGATAAAGCAAAGACCGAGGCCTCTAAAACTTTGAAAATATTCCAAGGGGAAGGAAGAAGCACAGGCTCAAGGAGGATCTACAGCTACCATTAGATCCAGAGCGTGGAGGCCCGAGGGCCGTTGGATCATTTTTGTGAATTCGAGAATCGTGAAGTTGGAGTGCAGGCCAAATCCTTGGTTTCTCCAAGTCCTGAATCGTGAAAGGGGTAACAAGGGTAGAATCGGACGATGGAGACGCTTCAAGAGGAAGTGTTGAAATCCCGTGGGTTGTTGGATCTCACAGGTCTGTGATAAGGTTAAGGCTGAAAGTCTTTTAGCATTTTGGCATTTCGAGGATCGGCATTTCGGAGTTTGGGGTTTGGAGTGGCAAGGGATTTTGGAGTTGTTACATCAAGAACTCTCGGTTCATGAAATCCCGCCAGTCGTCGGATCTAGAGCATAGTGGCCTGAGAGCCGCTAGATCAAGGGTATGTGCACAAGGTTGAGTCCCTAGGAGGTGCACAGGGAAAAGGGATCTGGGCCATCAGATCTGGTGCAAAGGATCAATAACCATCAGATACAAAGGAAGGTGCACAGAGTTTAACCTCTGGGAGGTCGTGTAGGAGAGAAGCTGAAAAGGACAGAATTTTGACATTTTGGGGTTCGACAATTTGTCATTTCCGGTGACAAGGAGTCGGGGCCCTTAGCATTGAAAACCCATAAGTAGCTGCAAGCTTAAGGCTGAGTGTCCTTCAGCATCGGCATTTCGGTATTTCAGGATTCGTATTTTCAACAACTCCGAAGATGAGGAACCGGGGCACTTGGCATTGAAGATCCTGAAGTCACGAAACACGACAAGTCTTTGGAGTAGGGATGTTGTCCCGGAGGAAGCAAGTGAACCCATTTTGACATTTCGGCATTTTGAAACTCGGGAAATTGAAAGACAGAGGACCGAGGGAACCACTTGCATTGCAATTCTCTAAATCACGAAATTTGGTAGCGTGGTCACTTGGACGAAGGCCTTTTCGGAATTTCAGGAATCGGGTGTTTGAGAGGTCAGGAGTTGGGAGACAGGGAGTCCTGACTCGCAAAATCATGAAACGCGAAAACCTGAAAACATTCGGAGGCTAAGGGAGGAGCCAGAGTCATTAATCCATCTTCAAGTTTCAGCAACTCGAATGACAAGGATCCTGGGGGAGCCCACATGCGGGAGTTTCTAAATCTCGAAAGGAGAAGGGCGTGCTATTGAGAACAGAGAAGAGCGTCGAAAACTGAGTGCATGCATAGGATTTTTCAAGGCCTATGACAGAGGACAAAGGGACCTGCAGATTTTTTCAAGGGGTTCAAACAGGAGCTCGAAGAGCTACTTCGGCTCAGAAGAAGAAGAACAATCCAGAGACCGGGAGGTCAGTGGACCCTGCTGAGGTAGGGGGGTCTGCGTCACCAACATTGAACCAATACACTTCTATCATTCCAAGTTGTGAGAGGATAAAGAAAAATATTTCTTCTACAAAATATGTAATTATGTGGTGGTGTTGATACATATTTCTATATACGGGTTCCCACCTCCCAGGATATCTGACAAGATAGTGACCAACCTGGGGAAAATAGCAGTTTGGTACATTGAAGACCAGTTCTCTTATATTATGGCTTTTAGATGTTTCATCCCTCTTCATGCTTTGCCCAAGTTTCTACCAAATCGATTGGTGTGCAGAGAGGTAGCACATCAAATTGTGATGGGCGGAATCAGTAAAGAGCTACAGGCATTGCAGAAAAAGGTATGGCCCACCTTTCCTTTGCATATTGGTATGTTCACACTATTATATTTCGACCACTCAAAAGTAGAGGTCGCGGCCCTGGAAGACATCAAGCTTTTCAATATTGAATTCAAGAAACATGATCCTCAGAAGATCATGGGAAATCACATGTCTCTTTCCAATTTAAAAAGATATGAGAATTAATATTCCCCACAGGATGAGATATTCTGAGCTGAAAGATCTTATCAAGAATTTTTGAGCCGAGTCCAAACTCTGGCACCTTACAAATTAGCTAAAATCTATAATTTTCAAAGGCACTGAAGAAATAGCCTTCCTAAAGTCTTGCAGGGATAAACCCAGACATCTCCATTTGCACAGAAATCAACGACCTAGAGTTTAGAAATAGGGAGCTCTAGTGGACAGGATGCTCAAGAAAACTTGGAAAAGATTGAGGTTTTGACACAGAAGGGGGATGCTACATTGATAAATCCACCAGATGATCAAACTAAAGTTAAGGTTGAGGCCTTGATCAAAAAGGGGGAAGAAAAACCATTGTCCACACCGAACAAATCAGCTACTCACACAGTCGAACAACAACCATCCACCGATATAGGTAGCCCTATTCAATTTTTCATGCCTTTACAGTATAATAGAGGGAACTCAAGTGTCGAAGTAGTGTTTATATAAGATCTTACGCTTATTTTGGTGGAAGAGATACCCCCTTCTGACATCTTCTTCTTCAAAAAAGAGGAGAGCTATTGTGAAAATATAAACGCAACAAAGGGACGGTGCAACGGTCAAGAGACATAGAGTTGTATATGACGGTCAAGCCTTAGAGGAGGCAAAGTTCCCTATGGAAGTGACAGGCTCATTGGGATCTTTTTCCACAACAAACCAATATTCAGTTGGGAACCTAAAATAACAATTGAAGAAGAAGGATTTGTTGGTGAGTCCGTTGCAAAACTAAGTAAATACTATAGAATAGAGTGTCATAAGTGATATGAATACAGGTTTTGAGAAGATCAGAGCCTATGAAAGGAAGGAAATATAGAAACTTAAAATCAGTCTTGATGAAATGAATAAGAATTCACAGAAAAATAGGGAAATTGTCATTCAATGGGAATGATTGGGAAAACAAATCCAAGCTAAAATAAACTCGATTGAGAACACAATAGTGAATGTGGCGGTTTTCCAATCCCATGCCTTGGAGGTGCAGGAGAAGATGGAATCAACCCAACAAAACATTTTTATCGGACTATAAGCTATTCAAAATTATTACCGATTGGTAGACCATTCTTTAAATAATATTTGCATAAAGGAGAGAGAGGCCACTACAACTAGAGTGACCTTCCAAGAGTCCATTTTATCTTCAACAAAGGAGGAAGTATCCTATGTCACTAGATTGTCCCTTTCAGAACAAACTTGAGTTGATATAATACTTAAAACCTGGGAGGCTAATATAGTTGAAAGTAAGAGATTAGCCAAGGAAGTGAAGAAAGCTTGTGAAGAATCTTGTTCCTCATTCGAAAAAGAATCATTGGACATTGAAGTAGATAGTATCTCTGAAGCCCTAGGGAAAATTGATATTGCAAAACATAAACATACTTCTAAGATGAGCATGGAAGAAGCTCGAGCCATAATCGTGCAATTGAAACAAATTGACATTATCCAGATTAATGAGTGGATAGTCAGTCCTAGCCTACAGCTACAGTCTATATCTTTAGAGGTCAGGATAATGGAATATAGGCTTCCTCACATAGAAAATAAGTTATATACTTTTGAGGCGAATGACACAACAGAGCCTTCTAGGTTGGTGGTGCAATTTGTAGGCAGATGTGTTCAGTGTGTCGAACAGGGAAAAGCCAGGACATCTAGGAACAGATGAGACAACGTGTGCATAAAATTCACACAAGTCATGATTATAAGCCAATTGTTTCTGAGCTATAGTACAAGAATAAGAAATTTCTCTGCCAGCAGGCGAAGAGACAGAGAAGAGGCAAATGAAACTCTTCAAATTTTGCATATTGTAATATTTATGTTTTCGAATTAGGAGAATTCAAACCACTTAGGGTTGATGATCATTTTTGTATAAATACATAGTTTGAAGACATAACACAATGTTCTTCTTGCCAGATGTAATAAGGAAAAAATCTCCTTTTGTGAGAATTAATACAAGTGCAAACACGGATTCCAATTTTTGTGCAGTTTGAGTTGTGTTCTCTTCTTGTATTCCATATTTCTTATTTCCTTTATGTTATTCCTTGATAAGTGAGTGATTATAATTTAGTACTACTACTATTGTAGTCACATTTTATCGGTTGTTTGATAAGCAAGAATGTTTTCCTCTGTATTTTCTATAAGTAAATACAAGACCTGTGAGCTACTTGGATTATTGTATCTCATATCCTTACAAGGGTGCATTCTTTAATTTCTTCTACTGTAAAAAAGGTAAGATTCACCTTGCATTCATGCCTCGTTTTGTTTAATATTTTTGTAAGTTTCCCTCACATCATTTGATTTTATAAATTGACTCAGACGACAAATTATGGCCTATGTCTTGTTCTTTCATTATTTTCATTTGAGGATTATTCTTATATAACTAACGGAAGAAAAAGTACCTTTCAAAACATCCCTTTATATTTATGATGCCTTGACATTACTCTTTTGAGCCTTAAGGGTAATCTTGGGAATAATAGAGTGCATATCCTTCATTTCCATGTTTCCACCAGCTCCAACTAATCTCTAAGAATCTATACTAAGCTCTACTATCCACCTGGTGACCATTGATTCTCTCAAAAACCATCAAAACAAAAATTGGTAGTGAATCCTGAAGTGTTGACTATATTAGCTAGTTCATAGCAGATTTCGCAGCAAATTCCGTAGAGAATTCTGAATCGCCCACCTATGTAGACCATTTTTCAAAATATTTCGCAACGAATTTGCATCTTTTGTATATTTAGATCATTTCGCAGTGCATTCCGTAGAAAACTTTCAACTTTTGTCTATGTAGATCATTTCACAGTGCCAGGCGATACAAAATGTCTTGTAGTTGCTTGTGTTGTGCAGTTTGAGCCAAAAATACCCCAAAACCTTAGGCAAAGGTATATAATCCTATAGAATCCTCCTAATTGGGTATAATCATGATACTTCCCACAAAAACATCAAAATGTAAGGATAACCATATGGAAAATTGAGATTCTTTCAGCCACTTCATTTTACCTCATGAGTTTGGTACTCCTTTTGGTTGCAGCTTGAGCTAACACATTTAGATTTATTTGAGCTAATTCATATTTGAAAGGATGTAACTATGGCTTGAGATTTATGATCTAAGATTGTAAATCTTTGTTCTGTCTGTATAGATTTCTAAGATGCATATGAAGGAGCGAAAATCTCCTTGTTGTAAACCTGGCTTTGTCTATGGTTTCCACATACATATCCATTAGATCCTTTAACTTTTTTCTCTTAGCCAATCCTTCTCCCTTAAAGTGAGAAATATCCTTTCTGGCATCTCTGATTTGTTTGATCAGTCTTTTGAAGGTAGGATTATCAGGGCGAGTGGTAATGTATATAACTTCAACATGTTTTTCAACATTCTCAATTTTACCCTTATCCTTTCTCTTGATAGAAGCTTCTATTATGACCTCTTGTTCATCAATTTCTTTCTTGTCTAATGACCTAGTGAAGGGCCTCTTAGATTTAGTATCAACTGCAGAAGTAGGTGGGGGAAGAGTAACTTTCTCCCTTTTTTGCCTGTGGTTTTAGCTGAGGGAAAATATACTAATTTTGGAGTTGGTTGGGGTGAAAGTTCCCTTTGTGGAGAGTGATGAGCTCCCCCTTCTTCTTCTTCTTTTTCCTTAGGAGCCTCATCATATTTTTCAATGTGTTTTTCATTTCTCTTTTTACTTGTCTCTTTGTGGAAAACAATATCAGTTAGCAAAGGGCTCTGCACCTTAGATTGAGGAGTAGGAGCTACATTTAATTGCATATGTGTAGAAGAAATGAACTTCTCCCAAGCTATCTTTCTCTTCTTCAACTACTCCATCACAAGCATCCTAATCAATCCTAAGTGAAAAACACTTATGTCCACAGCATTGGACTTGGATTGGACCCTGTCATCCATTTTCCCCATACTCCTAAACAAATAGAAAGGGATGTTCATGAGGTATTTTCCTGTGAAGTGTAGAAAAAGTCTAATGTGGTATTGGTAAATCATATTGAATCTTCCCTCACAGGTAAAATATATTTGCATCACCTTTAACGTATTGTCAAATCCCTCAACCAAGTGGATCCTAGGAACTCCCTTTCATAGGTTATCTCCCTGACATACGGGTTTGAGGAACTCTTTAGAGAAGGTTGCATTAAGAGTCATGGATTTAAACCATATTTAACTAGTTTTGGGTATCTCAGTGGTTGTTGCAATGGTGGATTTAGATACCTCTAGTTCAAGGGTTACCACCTTGGTTTTAGTGCTGTCAAAATTTAAGGAAAACTCTCTCACTACCTTAGCGTGTCCCCTCTACATATTTTGACATATATTTAAACATCCAACCCTCTGGAAGACCTCTCTGATCAGAGGTTCAACATCAAGCAACTGCATATCATAAGGCTTGGTCCTAACTAAAATCCCACCCTTGTGAGCCTTCTTATGTTGTGGTGTATCCATTTTCTATTTTAGGAGGGGAAATAATACAAAAATCAGAGAGATATGATAGGCCAAACAAAGAACAAAGTTCTTAGGGCTTAGAATGATGGTCTTTTTCAAAGCTRGATTCTATTAGGGATTCAGAGATTTCCTCCTATTTGACTTCTAAGATTATGAAAGAGAAACTGATGGTTAATAAATGGATTAAAACCCTTCTGGAAAATGGATATGCATGGAGGAAGAAGTTGCCAAATTTTTAAGATAACAATTCACCATCATTTGCAAGGTCATCACCATTCAAATTAGCAAGGATCTTTAAATGTCCAACATAGACAGACCTTATATTTGAAATAACAATTTAAAATATAAAGGAAATGAGTTGATGTAGGTTACGTTATCATAGGATAACGATGTTGAATTTGATCCATAGGCTCACAGCGCTAGAACATGGAATTCATAGCACAATTCGTAGTAGATTTCACAGTATAACAATAAGGGCCAAGAAAGAGATAGGCACAATGGCTATGAGAACAAGCTTTGTTCAATTGTAGTAAAAGAAGTTGGGAATATTGTAGCTAGAAGATAATTGGTGATATCAAAGGTAAAAGAAGCAAGTTGGTAACATAGACCATCAGTTAGCAATGCCCAGGAGGGAAAACAGAGGCATAGCCTTAATACGATCTTCAATGGAGCTCAAAAAACTCAAGGAGTACCTGTACATTGTAGCTTGATAGTACATATTCTACAGATTGTATGAAACTGTCTGCAACAACTCTAACCTCCAATTCCCCTCTACCATATAATTTGTAGAAGATTCCATAGTGCCTATCTAAACTTAGGAGTTTCTACAGCACCGAACTAGGAGTAAATTTCAAATATTTAATAAAACAGTTAGACAACCTTAAATGAGTAAATCTCAAATTATTTCCTTTAATTCATGGATGTTGAAAACAATGAGATCGGTTGACACAAGACTCATAAGTGAAATAATGGTAATGAGGGAGGATGTACTCAAGATGTGCTACGAAATGTCCTGATGAATTGGTAGCATACTAAAACGAATTTGATTTGGCCTTCTAATGGGTAGAGGGACTCAGTGGAGGGGTTTAAGTGAATAGTGGAAGTAGTGACATGTCAGGATAGTGGTGGCATAAGGGTTATAGTGATGGTTGTCTAATCTTGTTATGAGATGAAGATATAAACCAAAGGTATAGGCCAACATTCAACCTTAAAATTATTTTGTGCTAAGACATAAGAAAACCATAAGGAGAATATCAAAAGTAAAACTTAAACAATACTAAGGATAAAAATTAAAATCCCAAGGATGAATTTGACCCATAACAACTTCATGTGACCCTTAAAGAATTCATGTGATAACACCAGTCATCATTTTCCTTTTTCTAGTCTTTTTCCAATTTCCCTGCACGTTGTGTTTTCCTTTCTTCGACGATCCCCTCTGTTCAATATTTCCTGTGCGCAGTATCTTCATTTATCTTCGCACTGGTTTTGTCTTTTTCACATTGTCATTGTAAACTATGTGTCTATCAGTTATTCCTCTAACTACTACATTTTGGTTTTTTCTTCATTTCTCTACTTTTCTCTTTCTTTTTAACTCCTATTATTTACAATAAGTACAAGTCTACTTGTTTCACTACAACTACTAAGAGTTAGTAGGTCAACTATACCTATACATTTTCAGTCGACTACATCTTGGCCCTTGACCAAGTTTTGGGAGAAACTTGGTCATGTTTGACCATTTTGGGACTTCGACAGGCTGGTCGAAGATGGAGCACAAGGCGAAGCGGAGATCGTGGGATCTCGCCCCCTTTTTGTGGGATTTTGGGTTTAGGGTTTTATGTAATGAGAATGGGATGTCGGCCCATGGGTTTACCCATCTTTAGGCCCATTTTGTAATGTATAAATAGATATCTAGGCAATGTAGGAAAGGGCCAATGTGCTAAGTCATTTGTAAGATAAGTGTTGTAATGTGCTAAGTTCGAATAGTTTTGAATGCTTCGAGCATAATGTGTATTGAGAACTTGTAGATCTAAGTGTAAGTGGTTGTAGGAAGGCTTTGTGATGTGACCTAGATCGAGGAAGGAGGATCTAGAGAGGTACACATAGATCTCTTGTCCTATGCAAAGTTGGTTTGTGGCTCTGTGCATGTAAGAAGATTGACATAAGACAATAAATAAGAAGAAGAGTTGGTGGATGTATCCCCACACTAGGGTGAACCACGTATATGATGTGTTGTGGTTTCTTTGTGCATTGTGGTTGTTTTGTTATTGATGTGATTTATGCTTAGTGCAGTAATATATGTTAGATGCTTATGATATAGTATCTTAGTGCTTAGTGATGAGAATGAATGCTAGATCTGATATATCTCTATGTGCTAAGTGCTTGGATGTTTTAGATATTATTGAATATTTCATTGTTTTGTAATTAGGGCTTTGACCTGCGATGTGAGTAAGGGATAAATATTAATGAATGTTAATTGCTAAGTGCTCTGTTAAGTACTATGATCATAGATCTGTGTCCCAACTAGGTTGTAGATACTTGATTCCTGCAACCACCCCTGCCTCTACCTCGGGTGAGACTTCATCTTCTTCGCAGGTCTTACCGAAATGGCCGGTAGTAAGGTTTTTTTTGGTGAGTTATTAAAGCATTGAACCTTGGGTCTTCCCCTACCCAAACAAATGGTTCTGTTGTCAGGACCTGAAACTGTGATTTCTAGGAACTGAAGAAAAGAGAAATCTCTTTATGTAGATCTACTGTTGTAGTGCACAGTATTCTACTTGAATTGTGAAGCTCTGTGTTAAGTAAGGAATCATGTATGAAGAAAAGAGGTAAGATCTTAAAAAATTGTGCTCTGATAAAGGTAAGATAAGTGAAAATTTTTGTTTTGAAAGAATGGATCTAGGTATGATTGATAGATTTTGTCCTAGTTTGAAAATTAGGGCACAGCTAGAAGAAAGAAGATTTGATATGAGTAGATCTGATAGAAATAGTGAAAGATATGTTATTCCTATGCATAGAAAGAATATTTGTACTAACAAATGGATGCAGGATCCTAAAAATAATTTTTTGTAGGTTAGTTATTGTGATCCCAATGCGTAGTATAGGAAAGGTTGGGGATGGTTTAAAAGAAAGAGAGGATTAACTCTTTGTTATAGTTGTAGAAGACCGAGACATCTTGCTAAGGAGTTCCCTGGTAAAGGTCCTAGTTGTATTTGTTGTAAAGCTATGGACCATGAGGTTTTGGATTGCCCTAGAATGATTGCTAAATTTGAAAATATGAATATGAGATAAGAAAACTGTGAGAAAGGCCAAGAAACTAAGGATATGATAGAACCCCAGAAAGAATCAGAGACTACATTATTACAGATGAAAGAAACCCTAAACGATCATATAGACATCAACTTATCATAGATCTTAAGAGAGAAGGA
>SNQJ01S0162103.1:0-21501 GCA_010110895.2 Picea sitchensis
GATTTTAAATCATGTTTCCAAAGCATTAGAGACAACATATCCAAAGTATGCTCATGAATATATCAAAATGGCACCAAGTGCAATACATATCTAGAGATCGGAACATAAATACATAATCAAGGAGGCTCTAAATGGCCTCTACATCAACAAATAACATACTAACAAGAGTCAAGACTACAAGTCACTATCTCATTGATCAACATGATCAACGATCCATCATCATTACTGCTAGAAATAGAGATGGAATGAGCATCCTTGCCATCGACATCATCATCTGTCTCTGACTCGGACTCGAACTTGGCCTCAGACTCATCATCATCATTGGGGGCATCTGTGACTATAGGCTTTGAAGTTGCACTAGTTGTAGTAGTACGAGTACGACGAGGCACACGAAGTATACAACTACGCCTGCCTGCAATTCCACTAGGGCTTGCCATGTCTGACTCTGGAATCGGACCGCGGGGCCCTAATAGTGGATTTGCATCCATTTGAACCTGCCCTGCCTCATCCACCTCCAAATCATAGTCAGGATCATACTTTGGTGGGTGAGTCTCCACTACCCAATTTGAAGTTGGATCAACATCATCCAACACAATGGGATTTGAATCAGGGCTTTTGTTCAACAATTGGTTGCGGCTTAGCTGGAGGTTGAACTGCATGAAGACTAGATCATTTAACCGTTTCTGTTCTAAACAATTTCTCTTCTTAGTGTGAATCCTCTCAAAGACAGACCAATAGTGCTCACACTCGAAAGCACTGCAAGTTTGACTCAATACTCTAATTGCAAACTTTTGCAATTGAGGAGATTGGCTGCCAAATGACTCCCACTAGTGTGCTGCAAAAAACTTAGTTAGTCGAGTTAGTTCCTTGAAGTAATAAATTATAAAGTATATAAAATTTAAAGTTTAAACTTTAAACAATTGAACTTTAAACTTTGAAATTGTTACCTGGCTCATCCACATCCCTTGCAATCTTTGCTAGGTTCTTGTCGAAGGTACCTGTGGCTCTAGTGAAAGAACTGATCTGTCGGTGTATCTCCAACTGCTCACTCTCAGAAGGGACCATGCGCTCAAGGCACTCATATAAGCCATCGTTAACCTCCCCAGTCAAATCTTCTCCAAGCTCAGCTCTATAATGATACCTTGGGTTCAGGAAATACCCAGTTGCATGGGCGATGGAGTTGATTGTTCCATCTACGATCAATGATCTCCCAAATAGGCCCATACTTGGTCACTCTATCCTTGTATGCTGCACTTATTTTCTTCTTTGCCTGATCCATAGCCTCATAAATGTAACCCATGGCCAATTTTTCCCCATCCACTAGCTACAACACCTTAACAAGTGGCTCGGCTATTTACACAATTTCTGCTGCTTTTTTCCAAAATGTGGGATCATTAACTTTCTTTTTGGTGTCTTTGCCATCTTGTTTGCGGGTCCACTGAGGTGCATTCCATTCATCAGATGCAAACATCTTTTGCAAGTTCTTTGATTGGGAAGCCATAGATTGCAATGTCAAGAAGTTAGTTGCAAATCTAGTGATGGCAGGCCCAAGAAGTTCCCTATTCTCTGTGTTTTCCCTCATCATGTTCAAAACCCATGAGTGGTTGTAGATGTACTTTGTGATGCTTTTGGCATGCTCTATAGTGTTTTTGATCCATTCCTATTTGCCAATGTCCTCAAGCATGAGGTCTATGCAATGTGTAGCACATGGGGTCCAAAATATGGTTTTGTGTTTCTCCTCTAACATCTTCCCAACAAGAACATAGTTAGAGGCATTATCTGTGATGACCTGAACAACATTGGCCACCCCCACCTCTATAACAACCTCATCTAAGAGCTCAAACAAGAAGTTTGCATCTTTGACCCTATCAGATGCATCAACTGATCTCAAAAACATGGTTCCTTGTGGGCAAGAGACAAGGAAATTTATGATAGTACGGTTCCTTCTATCACCCCATCCATCTGACATGATGGTACATCCTGTTTTGGCCCATGATACTTTGAAATCTGTCAAGTATTCTTCAATGGATGTGGCCTCTTTGTGCAAAAGAGATCCCCTCAAATCATGCATACTAGGGCCTTTGAAGTCCCTACCACAAGCAATAATGGCATCCCACATAGGTTGGTAATATGGTGAGCGGTTAACATTGAAGGGGATATCGGCGTGATACCACCATCTAGCTATGTACTCATAAGCAATCTCTCTATATTGTTTCTTCCAATGGTTATCTAAGGTGGGATGAAATTGAGTGGGTTAAACTTGAGAAACATTGGCATTGTTAGAGCCAGAAGTGGGGGAAGGTATGGAATACCTTTGGATGGTATTCCTCTTTTTACTTTTAGGCTGATGCATAATATTTTCACTTTCAAGGGGAGGAGGAACATAATGAAAGGGGTCTCTAACACCGGTAGAATGAATAGATGGAGAGCCCTCATAATCAGAAGTGGGGTTGGCTTCCCTCATTTGTGCTACAGTCCTCTTCCTCCCTATTTCAGCCTATATAGTTTTTTCCCTAGCCTTTTCTTGTTGGTAGTCATTAAGTACTTTTTGCATCTCTTGTCTAATAGGCCCAATAACATCTAATGGTGCCTCACATGATTTAACTTGGCCTCTAACACCAACCAAGTGTTCTTTCAGCCTATGAATGCCCCCCCCCCTTCTTGATGCATTTTTGACAATACTTGCAATACATTAGACCTTCAATCACCTCAGCATGAACCCATGCAACATCTTTAGCTTTTGGGGCCATTGTAAATTTGTAAGTGCAAACTCAAAGGCCAAAGCAAAGTTGCAATTTGTAGAGTGCAAGCAATCTGAAAATGCAAAGAAGGAACCTTGTCTTAGACTCTTACTTTATCTTCTATGATTCTATCTAAGTTTCAAACATTCAACAATCAAGATGGAAAAAAAAAGAGTGGCAAATTTTCAACATACCTCTAATCCAACTCCTCCAAACTTGAAGATGAACTATAGCTTCCTAGTTGAGATGCCAAATCCACCACAAACTGCCCAAAACACTTGCCCAAGAAGCTCCTTAATGTTGCTCTTCAAGAACCGATGCTGCTCCAAAACCCAAATGCTCCCAAATGCCAAATGAGAGATGTGTGAGGCACTTAGAGGGGAGTGAGAGTGTCTTATAGACTGGAATTAGGGTTTAGGATCTTGGGTTTTAGGTTTAGTTGAAAAACATATAACTTTTCAAGTCTGTCGGTTTGCTACAGTCGGTTCGGGCGGAACCGGCCGGTCGGTACCAAACCACATGGTTCCGTCATAAACCGGTCGACCGGTCGGCCATCAAACCGGTCAAATTGGTCGGTTCCGGTTCCGGTTCGATGGTTTTTAAAACTATGAGCAAAACCACTACATAACCAATCTTTGTTCCTGCCCTTGATGGGAAACAACCTCGACTTGATGAAATGTTGTCTCTGAAGAAAACTCTGAATGCCAGTAGATGAAGATAATACTGGCTCCTAACCCCAGGATTTCCAAGTGAGAAAATCCAAGGGTTAACAGGATCGGGGTGATCACTAAAAGGGTAGAGCTCAAGTTTGGAATGGCTTTTGGGTGTCCTTTGCTATCATTCCTTTCTTTCTTTAGCATCATTTTCTTATTCTTTTAGTAGCAGTTGCAATCAACCTTTGGGCCTTCAACCCCACTTCTCATGAGAGAATGGACCATGACTCATTACTGAAGTTTAGTACCTTATGAGAGGCTCCAGGATGGAAAGTGTTAAGTATGGTGGGGAACAAAATGTTTACCCTTGTGAGGGCCCCCAAATAGTACCCCTTTTCCCTGGGCTGTGAAAACACGAGACTAGGGCATAGAAGCTGACCACTAAGGTGAAACAAGGTAACTTACACAATTTCCCAATCCAGTGATCCTTTATCCAACTTCAACCAAAGATCCTCATCCACATGCCCAACAAATTAAGCACAACACTTTGCATGAAAGAAGGACTAACATACCTCATGGTGATGCTGGCTTACCAACTCCCATACTCTGGGTTGCTTGGATGCGATGAGCCTTGGTTGACTTGTAGATGTAAAGGTGAATGAGGGGGGCTATTGGGATGCCATCTGTGGACATGTTGATCATCATCATGGTCGGGATCATGTTCTCCATTGCGGGTGACGAGACATGATCTCCTCTAGTTATCCCTAGGCATGGGGGGGACGAGACATGATCTCCTCTAGTTATCCCTAGGCATGGGGGGGGGGTAGCAGAATTGATTGAACTAACCTTTGGGGCTTTGTGTGTGTGTGTGTGTGTATATATATATCAATTGGGTTTAGCCTGGGTGGTTGGGAGGAATATTGTTATCCTCCCCACTCTGGTTCAATTCTAGCTAGTGACATGTTGAGCTCATAGCAAGTATATTGTTGTAATGGCTTCGAGCCCTATTGTTGATCAGCCTTGTGGCCTGAAGATTCTAGGGTCTACCCTGGGTACCATCCTTGAAATGAGGGGAAGTACTTACGGATTTTCCCCAAGCTTTCTAACCTGGATACACACACATGTAATTATTCACCCCATGCTCTTGATCGTAAGCGAGAGCGAGATACTTCTCATGGCTTGACCTCAACAACAATTGGCTCATGAAGAGCAAAACATGTCACAAGCAAGATTTGAATCCTAATGGGGACATACCCTAGGGAAAACCCTTGGGCACTTCTCGTCATTTTGAGAATGGTACCCAGGGTAAACCCTAGATTTTTTAGGGCACAAGGCCAGGTCAACAACAAGGTTCAAAGCGATTGCAATACTATACTCGTTAAGATCTCAACATGTCACTTGCGGGAATTGAACCTCGATGGGGAGGATAACGCTCCTCTCAACCACCCTGGCTAGACACACACACACACATATATATCATGTGTTCTCTAGGGATGATTGCTTATGAATTAATTGTGCAGATAATTCTAGAAAATGAAAGGCATATAAGAAACTGTGTTCATTTGTCAATTTTTTTCCTCCCCCAAGAGTTGTTTGACATTGTCGTTAAATGCTCTCTATCAGAGTCTTCAAGTGTGTTGCTATCATAGGAAGTTGCACCCTTCCAGGTGTAGAAAAATGTCACTTCTCAAGATAAATATAACTTTATATACGTATATATAAATCTAAGTATTATATATATATATTGTATAAAATATACTTACGAATATAAGTATCATATATATATTTATAAATTTATAAATTTATATAAGTATTGCTATACAACCGAAAGGTATTTACCTATGTTGAATAGGGATGCGTTTCCACCAGAAAAATCAATGAACCTCCTGATCTTGCATACATCGAGAACCTTGGAATGCTTCAAGAACCTTGGAACACCTCGTGAATGTTCCAATTTGCTTAGGGATGCCATTGGGGGCTTGGGAATGTTTAGCCCATCACCAAGCCTTTTGCAGTCTAGCGAGCAAGAATGTTCAAGGGACAGTGCCATGCCCCTCAAATATTTGGAAATGCTAGGTTGTACCTCATGCCAAGTTGTCTTATGGAGGTTAAAATAATGATTTAAAAAAAACGAGGTGTAATGTAGGCTTGGTGGGTAAATCTCTAAACACCAAATCCCTACTTTGATGCTCAATGCTCTCATTCCTCTTTTCACTACACAAAGCCGTGAGATTTCCCTTTCAAAATGCCTCTCTCAAGATGCTTTCAATTTCCTGAAGTCATGCTACAACATAGCTGGGGCAACCTACAACTGACAAGTAACAACTTCACAGCTCAAAGAAGAAGGCAACCTGCTATCACGCTTTTTGAGATTTTTGGCATTTTGTTTTGTTTTGATATTTACATACACTATGGAAGTTAAGTTAGTGCGTTTTGACATTTGAACAATTTGTCTTTGATGCACAACATTGGCACAAGTTATTTGAACTATTTGTGCATCTTTTTGTTAAATTGAACTACTGTACACATGGAAAAATGCATCTTGCCAATCTAAAAGTATTGGATCTCATTTGAAAGAATTTTAGTTAAATACAAAAAACATTTTTCTTATTAAAAACATATTGACTCTTTGAATAGAGTGAAAATTTAATGGGCATAGTCGTCTTGATGCATACATAAAAGTTTAAGTGATGTTTTGTTATATATTTAAATCTCTACAAAGAAAAGTACTGTCCAAGATATTTTTCAAATAGGGGATCTTGAGATTTCTTCATCTATGTGGATAATATTATTACAATATTGGGTCCGTGATGGATGAAAATATTGGGTACTATTTCTTTTAACATGATGGAGAAATGTTTGACATTTTGGCATATGAAAAATAAAATAAGGTTGTATCACTTTTCAATGAAATTGCATATGGAAGCTACATCCTCAGAGGATATAGATGATGTGCCAGATTTTGTGATTCAAAGTAATTGGGAATTGCAACAGGAGGAACAAGATCACCAGGAAAAGTTATAAATTTTTGACAAAGTTTCGTTAGGGAAAGATACAAAATTTTACGTTTGAAAAACCAAAAGCAAACTTTGCATACCAAAGTCGAAGAATTAAAATGGAAGGAAATGTCTATTACAAAGGTCAAAAAGCAATTTGTTGATAAAGAAACGTCTACATACTAGGTTGACTTTAAAAGTCAGTTTGTCGCCATTGACAAAATTTTATCAATTGGTAAATCAACTAAATTATCCAACCATGATAATAATTCACAACTTGAAGTTAATCATGAGTGTCTAAAATCAAGAGCAAGAAAAAGTATTTTACAATGAAACATTATTGTCATCCAAACCACAAGACCTGTTGCTCTAATCAGTCTTAACTTACCAACATTTGCATTTCTCTTAACAAAGGTGGCACTTTGTTTATATTCTGGAATATCAAAATTCCAATATGGCTTCTTTTTGATGACATACTTGGGATCATAATAAGAGAAGTCTAATCCAAGAATCTTGGTGACATATGTTTTTGATAAAAGTCTATCTAGGATAGATAGATGCTTCTACAATGCATCAATATTGTGCTAAGCTTTGATGATCATGCTGTCTCATTTTCTCTTGTTTTTCAAGGATGACGCTTTCCTAGACAAGAGGGTGTGCAGTATACCTAATTTATATCGTTCACATTAATACTTAGATAATAGGCAACATCTTTTAGAATAGTCATATCTCTTATGCCCAATAAATATTTGAGTCTTGACTGCATATCACCATCCTAGTATGTTTTGATATCTATTATATAATGATTTGTTCTTTTGGACTATATGGGCTTGTCCCTTTTCTTATGAATGTCTATTGGCTTCCTGTGACTACCGCGAGGTACATCACATGAGTTTTCAAATAAACAGAGTATGAGAGAGGTGTTGGAAAAAATGTTATACACATTATTGACAAGTATAATATGCCATTGATATAGGTCTGTAATAGCCAGTGCCGATGTTAACATATTTGAAATGGGTTCTGTATATAGCATTGGTTCATTGTTGTTTACCTGAAAAGGACTGGTTGTGTCCTATACACTAGAGACAGCTGTCTGAAAGATAACATCCCAGGCACAAAATAAGAATGCCATCTAATGTAAGATGAAATAAATTCAATTAGTCTGTCTGATCCTAGGCTAACAGTCTAAGCTTAAGCCTTGATAAAACAACTTTTATAAAACCACAACTTGTTCTAAATTTGTTGCAAAATATTCCTGCATCCTGAGCTTAATTATTGTAGCTAGTTGAAACTTGGAATGACTGCTGTGTTCAGACTATTTGAAGTCCTGCTTTGGGTTTCGGTTTCTTTGTTATGGAGCATTTCAGCATTGAAATGGAAATGCAATTTGCTTGAAGCAACAAAACTGATGAGTTAGACTTATTCTGTAATAGTCATCATCAGATAGTGTAGCAGAACTCAAAGCAGTATTATTATGCTTCTGGTGCCTGAAGGACTGTTGTCAACTGTTAGTTATATGTATTATCTAGTTTCTTTAAGGATTTTTTTGTTGTTGTGGAAGTAACAAGATGTTTGTCTGACTTGAGAGTTGTTCTTCAATGATATTATTGTCTGAACCTTGGGAACACAGAATGATTTGTTTGGTGTATGTTGCTACCAGGGCACATATTGATAGAACAGTAACTCTACTTTCTTTTAGAAATTGTTGTAGATGAACACTAAAGAGAGATTTAGAACAGAACAAGCATTTGCAAGAACAAAATCTGTTTGCTCTTGCGTTTGTCTATCATCAGTCCTGGTACTGCATGGCATGATTTTCTATAGATGCATGGAGAAAAGAAGAAAAGTTCTGACAAACATGTACATTGCTGTTGAACACCAGAAATGTATTCACAAGTATATGCTGTTTTTCTGTACTTGATCCTTAGTTTGGGCAGAGTTAATTTTTTAACATATCATTGTTATTGAAAATATATACGTATGTTCTGGTATTGTATTTTTTTTGGCTTTAAAACAGATCATATTATCTTGGAAAGGTTGGTATTTCTTAATAGTTTTCTTTGGAATTTTTTTCATTCAGAACATTTGTATTGTAATCCACTCATGTTGTTGAGTGTTTTTATGTAGTTGTCTCTGGTGGAGAGCACGTGGATGTGGTTATTGGAGCCGCTGTAGCAGATGGAAAAGTGACCCCAAAAGTTCAGTCATTGATTAAAATTCTTTTGAAATATCAACACACTGAAGATTTCCGTGCAATTGTTTTTGTGGAGCGGGTTGTAACTGCCCTTGTTCTTCCGAAGGTCTGTATAGTTTTTCAGTGTATTTATCAATTGCCTCATATCTTAGGTTGTGAAATCTTTGTTTAAAACATCTTCTTCTCTTGAATGGATAGGTATTTGCTGAACTTCCATCCTTAAATTTCATAAAGTGTGCAAGCTTGATTGGACACAACAACAACCAGGATATGCGGACACGACAGATGCAAGAAACAATTTCCAAATTTCGTGATGGTCGGGTATGATGACATATTTTTGTTCTTTGATATTCTTCCCTCATTACTTTGAATGAGTGTCACCATATCAACTTTCCTCTTTGCTTTTGATACATGTCTAGGTATGCTGCTTTATTGCAGGTGACCTTGCTAGTTGCCACAAGTGTGGCAGAGGAAGGATTGGACATTAGGCAGTGTAACGTTGTTATTCGCTTCGACCTTGCTAAAACCGTCCTGGCTTATATCCAATCTAGAGGCCGTGCTCGGAAACCTGGTTCAGATTATATTCTGATGCTTGAGAAGTAATATTCTTATGAACTGTTTGCACATGTTATTGATTTCTTGTTTTTATTTATATATACTTGCAGTTTGTCTGGAAGAGTGTAGATGTATTTGTCAAAATGGTTTCTTAATTAGCCTGGTGTCATATTGCCAGGGGTAACATGTCTCATGAAGCATTTCTTCGAAATGCAAGAAATAGTGAAGAGACCTTGCGCAAGGAAGCTATTGAGAGAACTGATCTTAGCCATCTCAAAGATTCATCAAAGTTGAGTGCTGTGGAGACACCAGCAGGAGCTGTATACCAGGTGGCCAGCACTGGTGCCATTGTAAGTTTGAACTCTGCTGTGGGACTCATCCATTTCTATTGCTCCCAGCTGCCAAGTGACAGGTATGCCCAATGACAACTTCTGATACTATTATTTGAATCAGAAATGTTCTTAAAATTGTTGTGAATTTACATCTTAAATGTGAAGGATGAAAAGTACATGCCAGTATCAACAAAAGAGGCACGTTTTGAATTGTGCAATTTTCTTGTATGTATGCCCCACCTAGGTACTCAATATTAAGACCAGAATTTACAATGAGACAACATGAGAAGACAGGAGGTTCTATTGAGTATTCCTGTGAACTTCAGCTTCCTTGCAATGCACCTTTTGAAAAGCTCGAAGGGCCTGTTTGCAGTTCAATACGCTTAGCACAACAAGTATGTGGTATTTGCCAACATGTTCTTTATTTTCATATCAGAGTTTCCAACACTCTTTGATAGATGTACATTGTCTTACTGGTTTGTGTTCCTTTTGCAGGCAGTGTGCTTGGAGGCATGTAAGAAACTGCATCAAATGGGAGCCTTCACAGACATGCTTTTGCCAGATAAGGGCAGTGGTGAAGAAGGAGAAAAGGCAGATCAACCGGAAGAAGGAGAGCCTCTTCCTGGAACTGCTCGGCATAGAGAATTTTATCCTGAAGGGGTAGCAAAAATTCTCCAGGTACTTGTGGGATCCTTTCCATCTTTATATTCTGGTTTGTGGTGCCCTGTTCTGTTCTAGTTGTTAAACTTTGAAAACCCAGAAATCAGATTTAATATGCCAATAATTTATAACCCAGATTCAATACAACTCTAAATCTGAAAATTATGGACAGAAAATACAGCTGAGTTTTAACACAATGCACAGCGGAAATAAGAACCCAAGCACATAAAAATTTTGCACAGTTTTTACCCTGGAAACCCCAGTGTGGGTAAAACCAGCAAAGAGGGGATTTTATTAGCTTCAGAGGAAAATGATTACAGCAGAAAATATTGAGAATTTCTTACTGCACTGAGTTTCTCCACTTCTGTACTGTACGGCCCAGCAGACTCAGCTCTTCCTTGCTGCTGCTGTACGGCCCAGTTTGCCCTCTTTGGCTGTGGCTGTACAGCCTGGTTCGGCCTCACTCTGGCTGCTGCTGCACGGCCTGGGTTGCGGCCTCTCCTGTCTGTGTTGTATGGTCTGGCCCGCGGTCTCTCCTGGCTGAGATGTATGGCCTGGTCCACGGCCCTCTCTGGCTGCCTGGTACGGCCTGTAATGTGGCCCTCTCCCTGCTGCTTGGCCCAGCCAAATTCGCCCTCTCCCTCTGCTGTCAAACTCACCTTCTTTCCTCAGCCAAATCGACTGTCTCTTTCGTTTGCCCAAGTGTATCCTCATCCATCACCTCAGCTCCTTTTTATCTTTTCACTTTCAGTCTGTTTCCCTCTTGAGAACTTTCTAGAAGAGTCAAGAAAGTGCACTTAAGTGAAATATTAATTTCCTAAGGGAGAAACTTAGGAAATCTGAGTTATAAAGCCAATAATAATTATTTGAGTAATTATTATGCTTTTCCTAAGTCAAACTTAGGATAAAATAAAAAATGCTGATGTGGGTATTAATTAATTGTCTTCAGCATGCCTGGACACTTAGGCCTATGCTGAGACACCTTCCAAGCTACAAATTTAACACTAGTTTATTTAGGGGAACGAAGATATATTTCCATAGCCTAGAACGAAGGTCCTTGTTTTCTTGATAATATTTTTATCAGGAAATTCGAGCTTAAACTAATGTATGCATAAAAAACAACAACTGGGTTGGTCCTGAAAGGTCAATCCTTCTCAGTCAGGTAAGGTCCTTGAATGTTTTATGTGATTGGTCTTAGTCTTACCTGAGTTCTGTGTAAATATTAGTGTTATCAGAACTGGACCAGAACTAGCTGAACCAGCTCGTTGGAACAGTTCTGAGGCGTTTCTGGGCAGAACTGGCCCATTAAACTGGAAGTGATTGGTTATATGGAACCATTCTTTCCAGATTGAACCGGCCAATTCCATATGGGCATGTGTTGGCTCACCAATTTCACTTAAAAAAGGAAAAAAACTAAAAACTAAAACCAAAAACCTTAAATCTAATTCTAAACCCTTGCTATCTATATACATGAGAAAACTTTGCATATTTGTGTCTAATGGTTTGGATTCGCATGGATGCACATGAATATATATATTTTTAAACAAAATTTGAATATATTATACATTTTTTGGTCGACCTTTTTTCCTGGTTTTTTATTGGTTCCGGCTTGGTTCCAGATTTTGGGGTTTGAATAAGCATCGCAGAGATCAGAGTAGTCAGACTCAGACTTGGTGAGCCCTTCCACTCGTGACAATTGAAAATTCATCTAAAAAATATATTCATGCACAACAATGTAGATATAAATAATTAGACACCCAATTTGAAAGCTTGCTGATTTATGTTGCATGCAAGGTTGCAAATAGACAATCACATTGAGATATTCCCCATTCGTTTGAATAAGCATCACAGAGATCAGAGTAGTCAGACTCAGACTTGGCAAGCCCTTCGACTCGTGACAATTGAAAATTCATCTGAAAAATATATTCATTTACAAGAATGTAGATATAAATAATTAAACAACAAAATTGCAAGCTTGCTGATTTATGTTGCATGCAAGGTTGCAAATAGACACATTGAGATATATAAACTATAGGTTCTGAGATACATAAAATTAATGTTCTAAGAAACTTTATGATAGACTGAGATATATGGGCAGCTCCCAATCTGAATGGATACAAAAATCTGCAAATGCCCTCTTTGTCTGAATGCCAATGGCTAGACTGCAATCACAATTGGATTCCCCTCTGAAATTATCTCCAAATTAGTTCCAGATTAGCAACAAACAAGCTACAACAGCAGGCAGGGTTTACTCATCAAATCAACTCCAAACTTTCCACTCTCAAGCAATGCCTGATAAATGACGTAAGTGAGGCTTTTAAAGAGGTAAGAAAGAGTTAGGTACTCCTTTTTGTCTTTTTGCAAGTTTTTAAAAATCATTTCATTTTTGTTGAAATGGGGCCCACATCAGGGACTTAAAAGTTCCTGACAGTTACTTGGCCAATTCATTGTCTGACTTGGCTAAATCAACAAGTTAAAGTCTGACTCGGACTGGTTAGTAGTAGGCTCTGCTGGTTTTCTGACTAAGTTTCATCAGAATCAGTCCATTCTGATGACACTGACAAAGATTATAGGTATCCACTACACAAATAGAACTCAGTCATTACAATACACTATAGAGCAACATACAAAGTCCATTACAAATATGAGAATGCTGTTCTATCAACTCTGATATTATGTGCATCCGAGACTGGATATTACAGCCATAATGTTTGATGTAGTGCTAGTGGTCTGAGGGTCCTCAGGAAAGGGTCAATGAAAGTTTACAACAGACAGCTCATCTACTGCATATCTCGCTGCTGTGGGTGAATGTGTGAGCTCCAGAAAGATAGTAAACAAAACAGAAGGAAACTGCCTTATATTAATAATAGAAAAAGTAAGAGCTAAACCATAAAGCCATTCGTTCGTTCACAATTTTGATTTGGTGGTTGTAAATACTTTTATGTAAATATATGATGTATTTATCGAAAAAAAAGCCATTCATTCATAATGACAGTGAAACATAAAGGCATGTAACTTCAAGAATAGAGCATTCATTCATGGAAGAACTCAGAAATAAGCGAAACTAAGGCTTTCATTAGAACCAACAAGAGTTTATGCTTCCATTCCCTCTATGGAAACCTGGCAGAGAAAAATGAAGCTATTTCAAAATGGTTCTCACCCTACCTCAAATTGTAGTATGTACATATTTTATACTTGACTACATACAACTCTATGGTAATCTACAAGATACTGCTGTGCTTACTAAATAAAATCAAAGTTGAACGAATTCTGGTTGCCGATTGAAATTGGTAGAAGATTCTTTGTTTGGGGCCTTCCTCTTACTCCCAAATTTAGCCAAGTACGCCTCACCATATTACTTTGGGTTTAAAGCATATGCTAAAGGATGCTGTTTGGTATTGTATTTGTTCCATCTACTAAAGATTATGCCCTTTATGGTGCCATACAAAAGAGGGTGTTGCTCCTCAAGAAGTTGCTGAATTCTTTCTAACAGAAGGTCAACTCCCTCATAAATGTCATTTAACATAGGCACATCTGAATAACAATGTCATAGCAAATCAACCAGTGGCTCCATTATGGAAACAAAAATCTCGACGTGACCCCACCATTCCTTAAAATGATATCTCTAACTAGGACTGTGTTTTAAGTGTTGCTTTGTATCCATGTTTGGCACTGTGAATTAATAACCATGGAAGACAAAGTCGCCCTCATGTCTACTAACTGCTTGATCATTTTATAATGGGCTGCAAATTTGGTTTCTCAAACATTTAGAAGTTGGAGTCTGGCAAATTCCTTATACATAGCTTGTACATCCTGGTGGTTAGTGATAAAAATTTGAATTTCTCTTGTTTAACATATTTTTTCGTCCATTGAAATTTAACAACAATGGATTTGAAAGCAAGATTTAAACTATGCACCACATGTGAGGTCAAAAAAATATGGTTATACCTTGACTCAATAACGGCAACAACTGCTTTGCATGGTCTGAAACATGCATTATCTGTGATGCCCTCCATGATATTTGAAGAGCCCACAAACTCAATTGCTTTTGAAATTTTATCAAAATTCCATTCAACATTCTTCTCCTCCCCTAAAGCATTTATTTCCCTCAAGAAGTATGGCCTGAAGGAGACATTACAATAACGTTTACCAATGGTGTGTTGGCCATATTAGTCCAACCATTAGATATAATAGGGATGACATTGCAATTCCAATTGGAATGAATGGGTTCCAACACTCTCTGTAATCATTCTCAAAGTTTGGCCATGTTATCACATGAACTTGTCAGAGTCCTGTGGGTTTGTGGTTTCTACCTAAGTTTGTAATCTTGCCCTGTCTCTCTCCTTTCGCAGACCAAGTCTTAAATTTTTCCCCCTTCGTCTTGTAAAATCGTTTTCATTTGCCCCCCTCTGTGTTTAAAGTGCCTCGGTCTCCCTGTTTTCCCAGCCCATAGCCAGTCGTTCGAATCCTCGATCATGCAGGTGTAGCCATGAACACAAAGTGCAACTTTCCTAATAGTCCATTTCGGGTTTGAAGCACAAGCGGAAGGCAGTTTTAAATTTTCAGCGGCGGAGATCCATCAGGCGAATCCATCGACGACGTGCATTCTTTCGGAAGGTCAAAATTGCGCAAAGTATAGCGCTAGAGCAAAAGCCCGAAGATCAAAGGTTGGGCAAAGATTGAATCTGGGCCGTGGATCTTATTAGGAGAGATCAACGGTGGAAGATTATCGCGGGAATCGGGAGTTCAAAATGTTGTTAAAGTTGTTCGTCAAAGGTTCGAACTTCTGAAACCTGAAATCAACAGGAGCCGTCGGATTCAGAGGGACGCGTGGCACTAGATCCAAGGATTCATGGTTTAGCGAATCGAAGGTTTTAGCATTGAGCGGTTGGCGACTGGGGTTTTCGAGGAAGCAGTCTAGGCTGTCAAATTCAAAGCAAGTCCGATCGTTGATCTGAATAAGGCTATTTCACAAGTTCGGGCATCGAAATATTTAAAATCAGGTGGAGTGAAGACTCCCAAAAGATGAAATCCCGAAGCGCCTTTGGATATAAGTGCCAAGCTATGTCCCAAGGTCGCATGCAGGATGGAGCAATGAAAAGGAGCTGCGCCAAAGGCCGAAAGCACCCATATTGGTCACAAAAAAAGATCTGCTTGGCCTCGAAACGTCGGGATTGACTCGAAAAATTCGTATGGCACCGTTTGGAAACATTCATGAGTGTCAGGGCCTGTCCTGATCCCAATGAAGGTAGTTATTGAAGATTGGGGGTGGCAGTTGAGACCTCGTCTCACCCCATAAATGGAAAGCGTTGCAGAGCACAACCATGAAGGCACGCTGACGATCCAAAGCTTCCTTATGGGCAATTTTTCCTGTAAAGCACATAACTGTGCCTGGCTCACGTCGGACATGAGCAAATCTGCACAATCTGACAAAGAAGGCGTCGACTGAAGGCTTTGAAGGCAGTGGTCCGATCACACTCCTGGTGGTTGCAGCATTGTTGGGTATTTATAGACAGTTTTGATATTTTGTTAAGGTCGAATGGTTGAGCTAGGCTCCCTGCTATTGTAATATTTTGATGGAGAACACTGGTTCTTTGGTTATGTATTTGCTTTTTGAGACATCTTGGTTAATCTAAGTCAGCTTTCTTGCCCCATCTTATTTGCCTCTGATACTGAGAGAGTTCATGAATGACTGATTCACATGAATTGTTGTAACTGTATTAGGATGAATGTTTGATTATAATGCTGTTATAATTTCTTTTAGTTTCTTTGAGATTTGAATTCAAGAGGATCTTGTGTTTAAGTTTTTCCTCCTTAGGTTGCTTGAAGACTCGATGTCCACGACAGACCTCTACACTCTCCTCACCAAAGTCTTCCCTCTATTCACCCTTACTCCAACTTATCGACTGAAGTTGATTCCAGACCTCAATTGCTTGTGCATTCTAGTCCAAATTTCTGAGTTAGAACGTTATTATCATTGAGTCCTCTCCATTTGATCACCTAAAACTCATTTACATTTACTGTATAAACTGATGGGTACTGGGCTTACCTTCTATGCAATTTGAGGGTGACTTATAGTGCTAACAGGCCCCATGTAACCCCTAGGAGCCTCATTAGCCACACTAATCATGTCTTGACAAAATGGAGACTGCACTACATTGAAGTGTATTCCACATGCAAATATGGATTTTGCAACCATGTTAGCCAAGTGTCCACTGTTTAGTCTCTTGCGGGCTTCTATAATGATTAAGGGAGCTTCATTCCCCCTTTTGGAGATTGCTTATTTGCTGCCCCTTCTTTCTTCCTTGGTTATATTTGTGACATCTTGCTCTGCTTGAATTCCATCCACATTTTTTTGGGTGATGTGTTTGAAATGTCCAATTCCATGACCTCCAAGCCAAAGAAAATAGGCCTTAACCCTCTTGTATGAGCCTGGAAAATTTGTTTTGCACTTGTTGCAATTCTACAAGCAACTTCTACCCAAGTTCTTCTCTTTCTTCCCAATCTTTGTCACATACTTCCACAGGGGAGAATCAACAAGGTACTTTTGTTGTTGATCTTGATGGTCACTGTTTCCACACCCTCCAACACTCTTCCCACCATGGTTGAGGCAAAAACTTGGTTGCAATTGGTGGGTGTATTGCTGCTAGTGATGTATTGATGGCAACTATTGTTGGTGAGATTCTCTACCACAATGCAACCATGCCCTACGTTAAAGCAACCATCAAGGCCATCACTATATTAGATAGCTTCTTGGTAGTTCGAATAGGGTCTGTATGCCACAAACACACAAATATATTTCTAATAAAGCCAAACATATTTAACAATGAGGCCACTAAAGTCCAAAATGTAGACATCATACACCATAATGATGTATGATGTATTGATGGAAAATATTGTTGGTGAGATTCTCTACCACAATGTAACCATGCGCTTCGTTAAAGCAACCATCAAGGCCATCACTATATTAGATAGCCTCTTGGTAGTTCAAATAGGGTTTGTATGCCACAAACACACAATTAGAAAATGATAAACATTGGATGGATTTGATGGTTGGCAGCCTAGCAAGTTTATTGTCCAAGATCAAATAGCTACCTCTATCCAAGGTTAAATTGCTGTGCCCTTTCATTGGCATCAATCTGCCTCTCATTGTCAAATAGGAATCGATGTGTATCACATTGTTCAAGAAAATGAGATTTGTTGCACTTGTACCCCTCTCTCCAACTCTTGTTATGAAAATGAAATGCTTAGTTGAGGTAAGTGAAATGCAAGGTTTAGAGGTAGGGTTTTTGTGCTTTTAGGTTTTTTGGGTCCATCTCTTGTCGACGCTTAGTCACCCTTTCCCCCATGCTCAAGGAAACATGATTTAGTGCCCTTTTTTGTTTTCATTTTGTGAGTTTAAGGCGGAATCGTCTTTGTTTGGAAACGATTCCACCCTAACCCTTTTACAATTTTCACATTTAGATCCACACCCGCTAAGACATGAAACATATCCCATAGAGGAAAATGGATTTGATTTCAAAAATGAAAAAAATAGTGATTCAGAGCCAGATGGGGATTCTGCATTTCTATGGTGATTTAGGTATGGTTGAGGCATTGCGCCCAGGGGATTTTGATAACTTTGAGTAAAATATACTTAATGAATTAATTGCAAAATAATACAAATATCAGCGAAACAATATTTTCATTGGATTGTATTTTGGTTTCTTGTTTTCTATCTAATCTTCTCACTCTTCTTTATGTTTTTATAGTTGTCCTCCATTTTACATAAAATTAGTATTTATATCTAACAACCCTTGTGGACTCGTTAATTTAGCCATTATATGTTTTATACAATTCTAGGAAGTTTTACTTATTCAGTGAATTTTGTAGATACCTTCCTTGTCTAGTTGGCCACTATTTCTTTCTTCCTTCCACTTGCATTCCTTTTTGATCCTCTTCACTTTAGGGCGATTCTCCTCTGGTTCAAGAGGGGTATTGTAGTGTGATTACTAAAACTTGGCAATGAGGCACAATGTGAAGTGGAGAGTAGCTTTAGTAAAATAATGTTTTGGGGTTTTTAGGGTTTTAAAATAGGCGATGGAAGGAAGTAGAGATCAGTGCCAAATCCACAAGGGCAATGGAGTCTAGGTGAATCAAAGAGGCTTATGGAGCCAAGAAGAATAGCCATCTTAAGAATTGATCTATTTCATTCAAGGATTAGGAATAAAAGATTAGAACCAAAGAGGATGAATAATCTCTTGTCTAATCAATATGAGCAACAAAGACCAATGCCCTACAAGAAGGGGTCCTCAAGGGAGCAACCTTCACTGACAAGATCAACTATAGCTTGATAGATGTACTCAATACTTCTTGCAGGGTTCCAATATAGATAGAGTCTAGACACAACAAGGCACCAAATAATTATCAAACTAACAAAGGAAGAATGAGAGGAGTTACCCCAAAATATCTTCCTTCCAAGTGGTAGATTTTACTCTTCAATGGATCGATCTAGTTATTTTGTAAAAGAATTGAGCATTTCACCATCAATCTTTATGCATCAAATAAAAAACCAAGATAGAGAAGCTTCAAGACTTGACACCAACATTCACAAAGAGAGAAACCTTTCCACAACCGTATGATCCAAGAAAGATATGTCAATTAAGCTCGAAGGAGTGGAAGCTCCAAAAATCCTACCATCAGTAGAAATGATGAAGGGCTACTCCTTATATAGGGTCTAGCTCAATTTCCTTTACAATAGAATAATAATATCTCATGTGAGATTCTTGGAACTAGCATAGGGAGGAATAAATAATTATTTCCTCCAACCAACTAATCAATAATACATAAAATAGTGAGATGGTCAAGCCACATGTACAATACTCCAACCAAATTGAGACCCAAGAGAGAGTGACATCTCCATCAAAGAGGGAAGAAGATGAGTCAAATGTGCAACATCTAGCCTCTAGCCTCCAAAGGGCCTCCAAGTGGATAGATCCACAATCAACTCCTCAAAGTAGGTAATGCAAACCTCCTAGATCTTCTCTAAGGTGGATGTGTAGCTCACCAAAGGTGGATGACCCCCAATAGATGCATAAAAACACATGCCATGTGGCCACACGAGCTAGGGCGATCTTCACCATGGGCACATTGAAGATTTTCTAAGGTCCTATGGGCTGCCCAACAGGCCTGCCATTTGACCTCTTGTTGGGCACTATGTTTGGGTACTTTCAAACTGTTTTTCTCGCTGTTTTAGGACAGCTTGCTTGCTGTTCAAAACAACCCACTAAATCTGAACTTTGCCCTCTCAAACTCTGCCCACAAAATTTGGTTTGATGCTCTTTAATGCCTCTTGTTATAAGGATTAATTATGGTTGGTTTTGCTGTCCAAGTTAGCCTTCAATAACATGCATTAAACATCAAACACACCTCTAGGATCTTTAACAACCTACAATTGAAAATACTAAGCAAACATGGCAAGTGAACACATGTAGTTTTTGGTCAACATGACCCTGGAAAAACTCCCATGGGGAAAACCAGTGAGAGAGATAGATCTATTATGGAGTCTTCAAGCAACTGTACAAAAGGAAATAACATAAGAAAACCTGATACAAATGCTAGCTCATCTCAAGCTCAACAATGGAGGTCTTCTTGGGAAATGCGCCCCTAGTACAATAGTGAGCCCCCTTTCCTTTGTGCCTACTAGAAGAGCCTTGCATCCCTCTAGAAGCTTTGCCAAGAAGAATAAAGTGTAGCGCCCTCCTTGAAGTCCTTGCTTGCTAGGTGTATCCTTGCGCCCCCCCTTTCACAGAGGTGCGCCATCTCCCAAGCAAACCCTCTTCAAGTAAATGCGCCCTCAAGGCACCAATACGCCCACAAACAAGTGCGCCCACCTTCCTTGCTAGTTGCGCCCTCCTACTAGCTCATACTCCAGGTAAGAAGAAGCTCCAAACTCATGCGCCCTAGCCTCTCACCAAAGCACCTCCTCAAGCTCAAGCCTCCTCGACAATGGTGTGCCCTTCTTCTTCTTCTTCTTCTCCTCTCTCCCTCTCTTCACTCAACTCTCTCAAGTGAGAATGAATCTCTTCCTTACCCTTTTGCCTCCTTTAGCCTCTTTTAGGCCAAACCTAAAAGATCAAGGGCCTAGATCGCATCTAGCCCAAGTCTAACCAATGGGTGAGATCACTTCTCATAAATCTCACTTAGAAACCCACTTTATTTAAGTTTCCATGGTTTGCTTTATGTCTATTAATTCACCCACTTGTGAACTAATTGTCACTTTATGACTAAAGTGACAAATTTCATTTTATGACTTAAGTCTCCTAAGTCAATGTGAAATTGAACATAAAATAAAGGTACAAGGGTAATAGTCTCCCCCTTTGTCTTTAGAGACTCACAAACACAAGGGGACCACTTTTCAAGATACGCAAATCTCCACATCCCCTCTTACCGAGGAAAGTGTCACTCACCTCTCCAATCTTGTCCTTGTAGTGGGCATCCTTGCCTGTTGGTAAAGACTTGGTGAGTATGGCTATAACTTGATCATCAAAAGTGGCCTCTAACTCTGATCTGCTCGACCTGCATGATCTCTAGATGGAAGTCCATCTCCACCTATCGCAGATCGCCTTGAATCTAAGTCCTTATTGATCCAAGCCTTGATCTTGGCATCTCACCAAAGATCCTGAATCTCACCAAAGATCTCTACCTTGACATCTCACCAAGGATCTCTACCTTGGCATCTCACTAAAGGTCCCTTGCTCTTGGCATCTCACCAAGAGTCTCTCGATCTTGGCATCTCACCAAAGATCCTCACCTTGGTCTCTCACCAAGTGACTTCCTCCTGAAGTGTCTTCTGAAATTGATATGCTCGTCTCCATAGCCAAGTGGGACCCAAACCTCTCTGGTGCCCTGCTCTCTCTGACCAACCTCTGAGACTCTCCAATAGATCTCTGCAAAGTAGTCTGTGGCCCTGAAGCATCTGCACCAACTGTCCATATACTTGGCAACTCTGAAATTGAAGCTGTCCCGGGTGGACTAGTCACCCCTAAATACGGTGTACTTGATAATTGAGTCTGAGTCCCCTGAGCAGCAACACTCTGAATCTGCAGGACCTCCTCAACTTTGTCTACGCACCAATTGTTGGATGATGTCTCAACTATCAAACAACAACCCATGAAAGCACACTCCCTCTCAAATTGAGCAGTGGACTCCTCCTCCTCTGCTGTTGCTGTAGTACCACCCTGCGTCTTCTTCTTCTTGGGACATTGTCCAGCATAGTTCCCCATCTCGCCACATGCAAAGCATTTCACTTTGCTCATGTCCTTCTTCTGCCCTCCTCCTCTCGGCTGCTGCTGCTTGACTCCTCCTTTGGGACCCTGTCCGGTCTTCTCC
>SNQJ01S0162104.1:0-21501 GCA_010110895.2 Picea sitchensis
TCCTTATATATATCCTCATTAGCAAAATGGGGAGATTGAGAAAATAGTACAGGACATGTTGAATTTAGGTATTATTAAACCAAGTAGGAGTTCATTTTCAACTCTAGTAGTGATGGTGAAAAGAAAAGATAATTCTTGGAGGATGTGTCTTGATTATAGATATCTAAACAAAATAACCATAAAGGATAAATTCCCTATTCCAAATATTGATGAGCTATTATATGAGCTTCACGGAGTGTCTTATTTTACAAAGTTAGATCTTAAATAAGGATACCACCAAATCAGATTAAGAAAAGATGGCATTCCCAAAACAGATTTTAGGACTCATGATGAGCACTATGAGTTCTTGGTCATGCCTTTTGGTTTAACTAATGCTCCTACTTTTCAAAGCCTTGTGAATAAAAAACATTATCCCATCTTAGAAAGTTTGAAGGGAAAAGACTTAGTGAAATCTACATATGAAAAAGAAATGACAAAAATTTTACATGCAATAAAAAAATGGTGAAAATATCTCATTGGCAGGAATTCTAAAGTCAAGACAAACCATGATAGCCTAAAGTACTTTTTGGAGCAAAGACTGTCATCAGAAGAGAAAAAAAAATGGGTAGCAAAAATGCAAGGGTTTGATTTTGAAATAATCTACAAAAAGGGAAAGGACAATGAAGAAAGATATTCAAAAATTTATAAGAGAATGACAGATTTTCCAAAGAAATAAAGGAGAGATAATAAAATATCCAGGTTTATTTCATCCATTAAACATACCTAATAAAATATGGGAAGAGATATCAATGGAATTCATTACAAGGTTACCAAAATATGAAGGTAAGGATGCCATTTTTTTGTCGTTGATAGACTCACAAAATATGTATATTTTTGTGGAATTCAAAGTACATATAACAACAAGCCAAGTGGAAACAATGTTCATGAAGGAAATTCATAGAATTCATGGTATTCCTAAAATAATAGTAAGTGACAAAGATCCAAAATTAATAGGAAATTTTTGGAAATAAATATGGAAGATGCATGGAACAACACTAGTTATGAGTTTCACATATCATCCACAAACATATGGCCAAAAATTAATAATTAGAAAATATTTAGAGGGTTATCTATGATTTTATTCTTCATAAAAGTAATCTAAATGGATGAAGTGGCTTCCTCTATAAAAACAAATGGTGGTATAATACTACTAATCACACATCTACTAAAATGTCCCCATTTGAAGCCCTTTATGGAAATCCAACTCCTAGTATCTCATACTTTTTGCAAGATAAGTCCAAAGTAAAGGAAATTGAGTCACATATGAAGAAGAATAAAGAAAATTTGGCAATTCTTAAGGAAAACCTTCAAATGGTGCAAAACAAAATGAAACAACAAGCAAATCAACATCGAAGTGAAAGACAATTTGAGAAGGGTGATTGGGTATTTTTGAGACTACAATCTTATAATCAATCCACACTCAAGAAAAATAAGAATCATAAATTGGTTCCAAAATTTTATGGACCCCACAATATTATTCACAAGATTGGACAAGTGGTGTATGAGTTATATTTTCCTTCTTCCATTCAGTGTTTGGGGAAATCCTTTCTATCTGCAAAACTTATGCTTGCTTAGAAATTCCCTTTCACAATGTTCTCCAATTCCTCCATAGTTCTACAACCATCAAGTTTTAAACACCATTATTTTTCTTTCTTTAGCTTGGATGGCCATTCACATTCCTCTCCCAATTTGTTTTTCTCCCTTGAGTGATCCGGATTTTATGAGAAAAATGAAATGAATACAGATTTTTATTAAAATATGCATAACACAGAATAACAAATATATAGTAAAATTGGTTTCTATTCAATAAGGAAATAAGTTGAAACTGTAAAATGCAACGGAAAACAAGATTGCTAGAATGGTGGCAGCTTATCTTTGAGAAGAGATGTGACGGTTGCACTCATCCACAATAAGATGATTGCAATGAGTATTTGATGGCCTTTTTACAATAACCATGAATTTCAAAATCCCTAGACATCCAAAAACCTAACCCTAGGAGATGAAGTGTCAAAAGTCATGTGGTCCCCGTTGGGGTAAGTTAGTACATCAACTTCCCGAGGTCCTAAATTTTGCATACGATCTCCATTTTAGGCGCACGATAGCCCGTTGGAAAGGTCTATCCGAGGACTACACATGTTTTTGTGGGACTCTTACTTTGATTTCAGTGTGATTGTGGCGAACCCTAAAAACATTGTTTAGGGCCTCAAAACAGCCTCGGAAGTCAGGGACCCAAAAACTAGGAAAAGAATGCCAAAATGAGCCAGTTGGAATAGGTGGGAGGCCACCAACATCCATCTATATCAATTATCCCCCCTTAAGAATAAATGGTCTCCATTGCATTGAGTGCCCCCATCAGATGAGGAAATGTTTGTTGAATTTGGCCCCGAGTGAGCCACTTGCCTTGGTGCATGAGTTGCCCTACTTTGACAACTTGATAAAGTTGGATCCTTTGTTGGCGAGTGCCCTTGACCTGTGTGTCCACAATATAATCATTGGATTCATGTTGTATGTAGTGGGGGTTGAGCTCTGTTTGCGTCAGTTGTTCTACTATCTCTAAGGTGTCTAATAATGGTGGGAAATAAGGCCTAAGGAGATCCACGTTGAACATTGGGTGCAAGTCAAGGAAAGGAGGAATGTTGAGATCAAAAGCATTATCACCCATAGCCTTGGTGATGGTGTACGACCCATAACAAAGTGGGAGAAGCTTTCGATGGGGCCCTATAAGGCGTTATTTCTGCAAGTGCAACCAAACTTTGTCTCCCACCTGAAACTTATGTGGCACCTGATGTTGATCATGGAGCTACTTGTAATTAGCATTGGACTTATGTAGGATATCCTGAACCTTTTGGTGGATGTGATGGATCCACTCAATGAATCGGGTGGCTTTTTCATCTTCAGTTGGAGCAGGAGATGAGTCAGTCGAGGTGACCGCAAGGGGTAGTGCAACATCTATGGGACCCAAAGGTTGGAATCCCAACCCCACCTGAAAGGGGTTGTGGCCAGTTGAACTATGCAGGGCTCAGTTGTAACTATGTTGAACATAGGGAAGACTCTCATCCCATGTGTGTGGATGCTTGGAATTTTACATGCGCAGGATATGCACGATCATTTGATTTACTACCTCGTTTTGGCCATTAGTCTGGGGGTGGAAGGTCATGGATTTGGTGAGCTTGGTGTCCAGCAGTGACCAGAGGCTCGACCAGAATGTGTTGAGAAACCGACTGTCCTGATATGATATAATGGTTTGTGGGATTCCAAAATGTACCCAGACTCGTTGAAAGAAGAGCTTGGAAGTGGCCTCTAATGTGATACTCTTCTTGCAGGTGGACAAAATCGTAATTTTAGAAAAGCGATCAACAACCAAAAAAACACAGTCATTTCCCCTCTTGGTGAATGGGAGGCCTGACATGTAGTCCATTAACATGGATTCCCATTTCCCACCAAGAGTAGGAAGAGGGGTGTACAGGCCTTGTTTCTTAGTGGTTGGTTTGGCAATAGCATAGGCAGTTCAGGACCTGATATACTTGCTGACATCATGCCAAAGTTTCAGATAGTAGAAATGTTTTTGCAGCAATTCCACTGTCTCTTCGACATCAAAGTGTCTCACATAGTTGGGACCATCGAGAGGTCATGTGGTTGAAAGAGTCCAACACTGTGGTGAATGCCACGACTGGCGGTCTGCTGAGGAAATCAACGACTCGATTGGTACTTCTTATTTTATACTTGATGTTGAGGTGGAATTGATGCAAGTATGTGGACCACTTCTGATGGCGATCATTCTACAATTTTCCTTGTGTTTACATGAACTGTAGTGACTTATGATCAGTGTGGATGATTGCCTCCTTCCCAAGAATGTAATGTCTCCACTGGCGGTAGGCTTGCAGAATGGAGTACATTTCTTTGTCATAAGTAGGGTATTTACGGACAACATTTGATAGTGTCTCACTATGATAGGCCACGAGGTGTTCGTGCTGAGTAAGAATGACGCCCACGACATAGTGTTATAGCAAGATTTCCTTCACCATTACAATCTTGCACAGAGGGCATTTTTCCATTTCCCTATGCAGATTTGTCATCCCTTTTGATGAATCCAGAGCTAAAAATACAAATTTTTCCACATATACGCGCCCTATCTGCTATACAGCATGCGTATACGTAGGTTGCTCCACTACAGTGTGCGTACATCAGGATTTGTGCCATAAAATACAAAAATGGAGTCAGGTTTCCATGTCACGACAAGAGATCTCTAATCCTTAGCCTTCCATATACTGAAAAAATTCTGACCTGGCCCTTCAGTTTCATTCTGAAAGCTATAAAAACACAATTAGGAGCTATGGAAAAGAGGAGAAAGCATTCAAATTTAAGAGCAAAGTTACTCTAGAGAAATTACTTCATATTGAGTCTGCATCCCTTTGTCCCTCAAGTCTAAACAGAGTGTTCATCCCCCAATCCCTTTCCCTATTGTTGAGAGAACCTCATTGTCTCTTTTCTATGAGCTTGCCTTTGGTGGAGGAATGAAGTGGTGGAGGCCCAGTTGGAAGGAACTTGGTTTCTTGGTTTCGAACCGTGCCGACACGGAAGTTTGTAATGTTGTCACTTCTGCTGATCAATTATTAATAGAAATACTCCTTTCCCATCCTATTGGTATCGTGAAAATATATGATTATTATCCATGGGCATGTTTGTAATGTTTATTAATGGATTATGCTATTTTATGTGCTAACCCCTTTTATATTATCACTATATACTTTCTCTTCTTATTGTTTAAGAACTAGTTTCACGTACAAAGCTTTGGGTCAAAGTGCTCAACGGTGGAACATCGTCAAACGTTGGATCAAGGTAGGCCTCTTTCTTATCTTTCACATTAGTTTGTATAGAATATGTTGGAATTGGGTTGATTTATATAGTCATACCTATCTGTTGTGGTTTACCCTTGGCCATAGAGAGTTTTTCCCTCGTAACAAAACTGGCGACTCCACTGGGGATAGATATTCCTTCTAAGGGTTGAAGTAATTTTTCTTCTTGCATTGCTCTTTTTCCTTTGTGTTTCTTGTTGTATCACTTCTTGACAGATTCTGTTCACTCTAGGTATGATTTTTCAGCCTTTTTTCCCTTGCATGGCCTTGTTTTAAAGCATGTACGCTCCTTTTGCCTTGACAGTCACGTATACACGCGCTCTGTCTTACTGCAAACTGTGTATATACACATTGTTCTCCTGAACAGTCGCATATACCACTTTCCCTTGCTTGTTTTCTTGTTTTAGTGATTGTTCGGTGGGACTTGATGTTTGTTGAGCCTTCTTAGGTCTCTGTAGTGTCTATTGACCTTCTCTGGGTTGACAGGAAACCTGTTTGGATTTGAATTATTGGGCGTAGTATTTCTCATTGTTTTTCATTTTTGGTTTGTTCTTGAACCTTGGGTTGTTTGCTTGGATTCTTGGTATTCTTCTTGAGTTATTTTGTTTATACACAATAGAATTTATATATCAAGTTGCTTTTCAGTCCATGCATTTTCTCCTTAATATATTGAAAATACAAAAAAAAATAGGTATTTTGCATTGGTTGGCATTTTTGTCTTTGAACCTTTATCATTATCTTAGTGCATTTAGTGAGAGATTGCATTTTACTTCTGAATTGCAGAGTTGAAATTGAAAAATTGCATTGTTTTTATTAGCATATCAGTCACTAAAAAAGTTAAAGATAGACTTTGCATTATATTCATATTTATTTTCTTGTAGAGTCATAACATCATGAGTTTCACTTCCATACCTTTTTGAGTAATCACGACCAATAAAATTTACGCTTTAAACTAAAATTGATTAGTCACGATTTTATTTTTAAGGTGCAAAAACTAGTCTAGGATTTAGTGCCTTGGAATAGGATTTTGTGAGTAAACTTCTCCAAGGCAATTAAATCAGCATATGTGTCTGTGATAGGGAGTTGAGAAGTCCATTATATAATTGGTAATATCAGGAGGCTCCGCTCACACCAGAGTTAATCAGGAGGTCATGAAAAGTTATTTGAAGGGATAACCCCTGGATACTCACCTAGAGTTAGAGATATTTCTATGCATTTATTCATATTTGGGGATCTTGCTAGTACCCATACCTTTATGAGAGGCGGTGCTTTCAAGGTTTTGGGCTTTGGTACCCTTCCCATATGGTGATCTAGACTTATGACTTCTCACCTGTGCATCGGTTATATAGTGGTTTCTTAGTTTCTTGACATAGGTATCTCATAGGTTACTTGCAGGGGTTATTCTTCTTATATCCTGAGTCAAATAGGGTTCGACCAGCACACAACCTTTATGGATGATTACCTCTCTGGAGGGATCTGACCGACTAGTTTTTAAGCCTACGAGGGCCCTTATAAGTGTTTTGAAGTCCCTCTCGGACGAGGCATACCTTCTTTAGCGAGGGAGGCCCCTCGGCCACTTAGCCCGTTTGCATGCATATTGGTTGTTTGAATTTTTGGTATGCTCTTTGACTACTAGTTGGCCTTAGGATATATTTTTATTTTGTAGATTCATAAGTCATCGTGGAGTCAGACCAGCTTCCTTGTTGGTCCCGTTGATTATTACAGTTACCACCGGTTTTCAAGTTGTTTCCTTCTAAAAGGCGTAGAGTCATTAGACGTGGTACACACACACCCACTTTTCAGACGTGTGGTTCCACAAGGATGAGTACTGATTCTAGTATTCAAAACACTAGGAGATCTTCAACTCCCATACCCACTATAGTTAATGGCACCCCTTCGACTCCTGCAGTCGCTACAGTTGCAGTGTCATAGGCTTATACTAGTACCATGGAATGGCCTATAGTTAATGCTTCGTCTCTTGCCTCAAAACCTTTTGGGGGTTTTGGTTACTCACCGAGTTACAATGTTCAGTCCATCCCTATGGATTCTAGTCCATTTTCTTATGGTATGCCTAACTTCACTTCGCAGTTTTCAACTGCCATCCTAGCTGCTAGCTCTAACGCTAGCATTGGACTCAGGGGCACTACACCTCCTTACACTCCATTTCCATTTGGTGGTTCTCATATCCCTCAAATGAATCGTAATGTAGGAAGTGTCCTTGTTCTTAACCCCAGGTCTAATCCTTCTACTGTTGGATGGAACAACCCAGCGGGCGGACAAGTTTTGCCCTATATCCCTACCTCCTCGATCTCGATTCTGACCAATAATTTTGGCATGACGAATCCACTTCAATCCTTTGGGTTCCCTCTTGGAGGATGTTAGTATTACATTTTGGGAAACCCCCAACCCAGATCCAATCCGGCTGGGGGAAATTTTCGCAATCCTTATCAGAACATTCATGCTGAAATGATGCCCAACTCACCTTATACGAATCATCCCGGAGGAGGGCCTTATAATTTAGGACAGGGCTTTGGTTCTTACCAAAATCCTGGGTGGAAGGTAGTTCCCAACAAATAATCTTTAGCAGGAGGATGGGGTCAGATGTCGCAACCCCATCTCCCTTTTCTGGCCACACTCAATCTGCCAGACTTGTCTACGTTAATGAATGACCCGGTGAGTCATGATCCCACGTGGCCCCTCATCCCCACCAAACTTCCTTCAGACATTCCAAAGTTTGAGGGTAAGAATGGAGAAGACCTCAGTGATCACATCACTACCTTTCACCTTTGGTGCTCATCGAATTCCTTGAACCATGATTCTATTAGATTACAATTTTTTCAACGCACTCTCATTGGAGTTGCTTCGCAATGGTACATTGAGCTACCTAGGGGGGCATATGGGTCATTTAATTAGTTGGTGATAGTCTTTCTCAAACACTTTCAATTTCCTATTCGTTATGATGTTGGCCTCAAACTTTTGTCGACTTTACGCCAGGACACTGCCACTCATATCTCGGATCATATCCAGGAGTGGTGTAGACAGAGGTGGTTGATTAAGACTCCTATACCCCCAGCCTTTCTCCTATAATGGTTCCTAAAGTCTTTTCACCCTCCTATATCGAAGGACGTGTCTACTTCTGGGGTCTCCAACGAGGAAGAATCTATCTTTAGAGCCCAGTAGTTAGATTTAATATATGCTCAATATGGGATGTTATATCATCTTCTTCCAAAAGCAACACGGTCAAATTACGATCCTAAGAAAAAACTCGGACCTCACGCTGATGGAATTGTAGGGTCCACCAATGTAAAGTCCAGAGACTCGACAACAAATTCTATCGGAGGACCAGCTTCATCTGGGTCCTCCAAACCCACCCAGTCAGTGGATGTACATTCCATGCAATCATCGAAAAACCCAAATGGTGACCAGCAATCAAATGGGAATAAAAAGAAAGGTTGAAACAATTGTAAGGGTGGGAAAAATGGTAACAAACCCAAGGACAAAGATAATAATGGGAAGCATAATGATAATGCTGGAGAGGGTAAGAAAGAGAAACGTAAGGTGAAGTTTCCTTGTAAACTTTGTACTGATGACCACCTTACACATTTATTCCCCAAACTTGCGGAGGCTGTGAGGCTTTTAAATCTACTACTCATTGTGCTGATGAATCCATTCCCACACAACCATCCCTTAGCCTCAAGCTCTGCAAACACCGAAAATTCGGTCGGTGGGAGTCAAAACCCACCACCGCACGATGGCGATTGCGTATGTATCAACATGATTGACGTAAAAATTGATATAGACACCCGCTCTCGAGATTATAGCTCTTCAAAAGCTAGTACCAGTCTAGAAGCTCCTCCTCCCCCTCTGGAGATGAACCTGCAGATTGAGAAACCAGATCCACCACCTCATATTCCAAAAGGAGTACTCAAGCACTCTACTCACAACCCTAATGCTAGAGCTTCCCAAAATTACTCTATCGTTGAGGATATGGGCCAAACCCCTTGTGTGATGTCAGCTTTGGAGGTACTCCAGATGTGTCCATCACAGAGGAATGCCTTACTCTCTGCCTTAGGAGCTATAGAACCTAGTGGCTCAAAATTTATCAAGTTTGACATCATAGATGCGAAGCCTCGCTTACCCTACCATGTCGCTTTCCAAATCCACATGGATTATTCCAAGTATACTATCAAACGAGCGGTCTTTGATGAAGGTGTTTCCACCTGCATGATGTCCCTAGTCTATTGTAAAGATCTTGGTTCTCCAACCCTTTCCAAGTCATCAAACATGTTGATTGCATTTGACGGTCATTCCTTCCACCCTCACGGTATTCTCCCTACCTTTCCAGTCCAATTAGGTGGGAAGACAGTAGAGGTAGTAGTTGTGCCTCTTGATTATAACCTATTACTAGGTCGCAATTGGACCTATGCTATGGTCATTTTCATATCATATGTCTTCCGTACACTTTGTTTTCCTCATCAATGGAAGATCATGACCATCGACCAGTTATCCTTTGCGTACTCTAGTCCTAACGCATTTGTTGGACCATCGATCCATGTGATCAACAATTCTTAGCCAGCAAATGAGAATATCGGTGTTAGAATGTATTCTTCCCTCATGGGTACCTTCGACTTCTCGACATCGATTCACCATGTTTACGCCATGTCTAGTAGGCCTGGTTCAGCAGGGAGGTCCATTTCTTTCCGCACTTCCTAACTTAGTGATCCATGGACCCTACCTTCTCTAACTTCGTCAAGCGAAGGTCAGTCACATGTTGGCATAGCTATGCCACTTTCAGCAGTGGAGATTGTGTATCAAGTTGTTCTTGACTCTCCGACCAATCCCAATCCTGTTACCTCATCGACAGATGAGGAGGATCTTGTTCTTAGGCCTGTATGGGCCACCTCGTTGTCTTTATTGCATGATTTCTTAGATGAGACTTTGCCTTCGGATCAATCCATCCTCGAAGCCATGAATGGTTCTGCGAGACCTTGGGATGATATGCATCATCGATATTATTTTCTACCAAGTATTGAAAGAATCGAGCAAGATGAATTTTGGTCTACCTTGAGTGAGATAGTCGGTCACGTCGTAGTTCCACTTGATACACACAGCATTTATGTCGAAGGAAATATGGTGAGTATTTCTCCTACCGTCTCGATCGATATCTCTCATACCCCTAGCAAGATTGAGAACATAAATATAGGTGTGGATTCTTCACCAGAAGAAATTTTGATCTACACCGAACTCTTCAAATAATTTCAAGATGTATTTGCTTGGTCATACGAAGAGATTCCAAGGATCGACCCTCGTATTGTCTAACATGATATTATAACTTATCCGGATGCTAAACCTATTCGACAATGTCTTAGAGTTGTTAATACTATGAAGGCGCCTGCTATTAAGGCAGACGTGGAGAAGCTAATTAATGTTGGATTCATCTACTCGGTTCCCTTGACTGAATGGGTATCTAACCTCATTCCTGTGAATAAAAAGAAAGGAACCATCTATGTGTGTATGGACTTTTGTGACCTGAACAAGGCTTGTCCTAAAGATAACTTCCCCATGGCTTTCATTGATCAAATTCTCGATGAGTGTGCAGGAAGCGAGATATTTTCTTTTATGGATGGATTTTCAGGGTATAACCAAATCCAGATCAAACCTGAAGACCAACACAAGAAGACATTTATATTTCCTTGGGGTACTTTTTCATACCAGAAAATGCCTTTCGACCTTAAAAACTCCTGAGCAACCTTCCAACGTGCCATGACTTTCACTTTTCATGATCTCAAGAACATAGTCGAAGCCTACCTTGATGATGTCGCTGCTCACTCTCACAAGAGAGTGGATCATGTTACACACCTTCGGCTAGTTTTTGAAAGATGTCGTTACTATAGAATCCGGTAAAACCCTCACAAATGCATCTTTTGCATTAAGTTTGGTCGTCTCTTAGGATTTTTATTTTTCGAGACCGGGATCATGGTAGATCCTCTTAAGGTTGAGTCAATACTTCAGTTGCCTCCCCCACACACGATTAGACAAATTGAACGTTTACAGGGGAAAGTTAACTTTCTATGTTGGTTTATAGTGAATTATGCCAATTTCACTAAGGGTTTCATGTGCCTCTTGAAGAAAGACACCCCTTTTATCTGGGATGAGTGAGCCTAGGAGTATTTTGATTCTTTGAAGAAAGCCTTAGTATCAGCCCCTCTATTGAAGTCTCTTGATTACAGTAGATATTAATTTTTTATATCGTCGCATCTAAAGACATGATTGGTATGGTTCTAGTTCAGAAGGATGATGAGCTTTGTGAGCACGTCATATACTATCTTAGTCAAAATTTAGTTGATCCTCAGCTTAATTACTCTCACGTTGAAAAGCTAGCTTTGGTTGTCGTTCACGCAGTCCAACGCTTACATCACTGTATATTACTTTGCAAGACTATGGTGGTTGTCTATGTCAATCCATTTCAATATGTCCTTACTAGACATATCATAGGGGGTAATATAATAAATGGATTGTCATCTTACAAGAGTTTGATCTCGACTTCGCTTCGGCCAAGTCCAAGAAATCACTAGTCTTCGCAGAGATATTATCTGATTTTCCACGATTAGATGAGGATGTTATCCACATTGATTTGTTTGGAGATGAACACATTTTCCTTGTCTCGTCGTCTGACCCCTGGTATGGAGACATTGTTTTATATCTTCAAACCTTGACGTTCGCTCAACATCTCTCACGAGATGATCGACGTCGTGTCAGATACCAAGCCAAAAAGTATACCATATTTGGTGAAACTTTGTATCCCCGAGAAATAGATGATATCTTATGTCATTTCTTAACCCACGAGGAGGTCGAGTCAGTCCTAAACGATTGCCACAAAGGGGCTTGTGGTGGTCACCTATCCGGGCTTGCGACATCCCAAAAAATATTGCGAGTTGGTTATTTTTGGCCTACTATCTTTAAAGATTGTATAGAACTGGTTAAGAAGTGTCACCCCTACCATGTGTTCACTTAGAAAATGCGCTCGCATCCATCCCCTCTTCACCCAGTCATTACTGTCGGTCCCTTCACCAAGTGGGGGTTAGATTTCATCGATTGCAACCCAACTTCATCTGGGGGGAACCAACACATTATCGTGGTCATTGACTACTTTACTAAGTGGGATGAGGCCATGCCTATCATAAAATCTAATGGGAAGACTGCAACCTTCTTCGTGTTCAACCAAATCATCGCCCGCTTCGATATCCCGAGTGATATTGTCACTGATCATGGCAGTCACTTTCAGAATGAAATGATGGTAGAACTAGCATCTAAGTTGGGGTTTAAACATGGTCATTTGTCTCCTTATTACCCCCAGGAAAATGGGCAAGTAGAGGCCATCAACAAGTCTCTCAAGACCATTTTGCAAAAAATTGTCAGTCGGAGTAATTCCAATTGGCACATCATGGTATATCCCACGCTTTGGGCATACTGAACCTCGATTAAGACTGCCACCATTTTTTCCCCTTTGCAGTTAGTGTATGGTGTGGAGTTGATCCTTCTTGTTGAATGTGAAATCCCTTCTCTCAAGTTGGCAGTCGAGCTCCTACCTAACACTTCATATTTAGAGCGACGACTTATGCACCTGGAGATTCTTGATCAGCAGTGTCGGGATGCCTTTACGGCTATCGAGGAAAACAAGAAATGTGTCAAGGTTCAGTACAACAAGTCTGTTTGTCCCCAGTTGTATGTTGAGGGTGACTTGGTCCTCTTGTATGACCAAGCCAAAGAACCATTAGGGGTAGGAAAGTTTAAACCCATGTGGCATGGTCCTTACATCGTGCAACGTGTCCTAGAAAAATGAGCCTATGGATTAGAAGATTATGAAGGGAATAAGTTGGTCGGGCCCAGAAATGGGCTCTACTTGAAAAGGTACTATGCTTGAGCCCTAGGCTTGGGCGGAACTCTTTGTATACTAATGTAATTTAGTGTATATACATCTCATTTCCCCTTTTCTTTTGTCTTCGGCTTTCTTATCGAGTTTTCCCTTTGTTGGCAGATGTCAACGGAGTCTTTGGTCTACCTAGGATTCACAGATGGAGATAGCGTTCATACACGGAACTTGGCTTCCACCGCTTCGGTGGTTCACTCACCCCATGGTTTGTTGGTGTCTTTAGGTGGTGTATGCCTATGGCCATCCACGAATAATGTGGCCGAATATAGCATCGTCGTAGAAATTTTGCGCTATGTTATCTCACATGGTATTTTCTCGTTAGAAGTTTGCATGGATTCCTAGTTAGTAGTATGTCATTTGAAGGGCCATTATCACGTGCGTGATCCTAATTTACTCCGTCGAGTCCTATGAGTACGTCTTTTAGAATGACAATTTGATTTTATTACATATTATCACATTCCTAGGAGTTCTAATCATGTATCTGATGCCTACGCTAATTACATTTTAGATTGGCATGTGTCACATTAATAAAGCAACGAAAACCATTAAATCAATGTACACATTGTAAGATATAAGTAAATCCGAAGATCATTTTTTATATATTTCAAAATATGGTGTTTATATTACAAAATTGGGCTAAAACCCTCAATACACATATATAGTCGGTATACATATCCCATGACATCTACGCATGTGGTGTCGGATGTGTGTCATGGTAGAAAACCATGGCATTTGCGAGACATCGAAAGAGTCGTACCCATGCTCTAGGTACACCAACCACTTGTCATTGCATGGCTTCAAGTAGATCCTCTACCTGAACCATAGGAATCCTCTGCGTCAAACGAGACAGGTTGTCCTTCACGTTTTTTAGGACTCTCTCTGCTTCTCCTCCCACTACCTCATCTTCATGGTTCCTTCATCTATGTCATAGGAATCCCTTTGGTCATTGTGGACCCACGTTTTTTATTACAAAAGTGTCTAGTTAATATTTAAACACCATCCAAAAAAATATTTTTGTTCCTTAATACAAAAATACAAAAAAATGAAATATTTAAAAACTTGTTATGTATATCACTGTAGGAGGCCCCTGGTGGAAGTGGAATATCTGGATATCCTCTAAAATCGATCCCCGCATAGGGATATTCATCCAAACCAATAACTTGCCACCGCCACCAAAAGAAAAAATCATCGTTGTAGGGTGTTGACCTCGATCCACCACGTCATATCTGGGTCGCGTGGTCCTCTAGGAAGGATCTCCACTCTAGGTCCCAGACCTGGAACCCACTCAAAAAAGAAGCTGCAAAGAATAGAGGAAAACTCGAAGTTCTGCTTGCTCCCCTGTTTGCACTTTGTCAACTGACCTTTCATATTGGTCAGCAGTGAGGTACACCAATAATAGACAGTGGGTCTCACACACTCTACTATGTAAAACATAAGCAGTCTCGATGCTTGATGCAATGAGGCCAAACCTATGATCTTGGTAAGCACGAGCACAATGATCTTCATACTGAAGTTATTTATTGCCCGGATGGGGACTTGGCTTCCCACCTTGGGAGTCCCTGCTACACAATGGGAATCGATATACTCCTTGATCTTCATCCCACTCCCTACTTCGTGTGACTTGAGGTTTACAACCTCTCCTCAGTGTGATAAACTAGTCAAGAAGTAGATTCCATCTACTTCGATCCTAAATGGTTGTCCATCAAGGATAAATCTTTCACTATCAGGGTCCCAATAACCCACCAACATCTCCAACAACCTCACTTGGGCCCTCATTCCTTTGAGCACCCAAAATTTGTACAAAACAAACCTTTTTAGAGCCATTGAGCCACTAAATCTCAATCCACAGCTGCATCTACCTCCTCATTCTCTCACTCTCTCTATTCCAAGACCATCCTGCAAAAGACAAATTAATTTTTGAATTAGAGTCCCCTCTTTTGGCCATTTGCGTACCTATACGCAGCTTCCTTTGCTCACAGTTGCATGTAGGGATTAATAAATGCTCCTCGTGGTTCACATAGGAGTGTATACCTCATCGTACACGCGACCTCAACAAAGACAACCCATGTATACCAAAAAATCTTAATTTACGCACTCAAAAACTAAAAGATTGAAACCTAATTCAAAAATGTAATCCACTGAATTTGAAGAGGATGAGATGAAGAGTTAATTGATCCAGACAGTTTGTGATTTCGTTGAGTGATGCTCCCGCAATCGTCATTTGAATCTTGGAGGTATTTTGGTCCAAATTGCACTATTTTGCGTAAAAATCAAAATGATACAATAATTTTTTATTTTATTACTATTTATAAGCTATTTTTACCCACTTTATATAGTTCCATGCTATTTTTTCACCTAACGGACTAATTCAAGAGTGGTTTTGAGCTGGATTTTGTAGTTTTGACTCAGTTTTCTTGTGGATTTCAACGTCATAATTGGTCGTTCGTCACCTCAGGCAGGTATTTTCATAACCTAGCATATAGGATAGGTATCCACTCCATCATGCATTTTTTCATTATCCTTCAACTACCATTTTTTTACGCCTTAGGTATGAACCCATTTGTTGCGACACAGAACCCTTCGTCTGTTATAAATAGTGTCGCTAATAAATGGTAGAGACTTACCGAACATGGGTGCCCTAGTTAGACCCCCTTTTTCATTTGGTTCCCATGTTGAGTTCTTCCTTAGGATCGGGAGTCCATTATCACTTGATACATGACTTTATGGTGAGCCTCATTTCTCACTCATACACATATGGCCTTATCCACCACAGACTCCCGAAAATGAGTCTTAGTTAAGCTATTTTTCGACTCGTCTAAAAAACTGAAAAGATTGTCGAGTGTTTTGTCCCTTTCACACTCATTAAATTGGATTTGAAAGGTCATGAGTCTTAGTTAAGCTCTTTTCTGACTCGTTATCAAAAATAGAAAATATTGCCGAGTGAACTTGCATTTTTCACACTCGTAAATTGGATTTGAAAAGACGTCTATTTGGCACAAGTTTACACCTTTTTCACACCAACTAGACTAAAAGACATAAAAAAGGGAATTTTTTGGTGTTAATTTGTGATTTCATCTCATTCCCTCACTTGCAGTATTGAGCCTTTAGTCAGTTCTCGCTTTGCATTATAAACCGTTGCCTGAGCAGTTTTTTCATCCTCAACCAAGCAGAGCTTTGTTTTTATCCTAAACAATTTGACACACTATACCATGGAGGGAACATCACCATGAGTGTCCATCTCTTGCATGCATTTCCTTGCACTGATCATAGGTACGTTCCACTATTGGAACTAGTTTTTCTTACTTGCAACACTTGTTCCCTCCTCTGTATCATAGCATTCATTTGTTACGGGAAAAAAAAGACGGGTGGGAAGGGAGTACTATATTATATTTGGCACCAGTCGTGTCGCCTTTGAAGAGAGCACAAACTTATTGACCCCTTGCATCATAATAATTTTGGGTTTAGCATGGCCTTAGGAAGTTGATATCATTATAGAGTTTTCTCTACCGATTGGTTCCTCTTCTAGTCCCCATGGAGAACATTGTCAATGCATCATGCATCTGATAGTAATATCATTGATTCCATGATGTCAGAGTCTACCATATGTCTCATGTTATTGTTCAAAGGAAGTCTATCAACTTGTGTCAGCCACTCCTCAGAAATATTGACTTTCCCTCGTAACACATAGTCTAAATCATTTGTCTCGATCTCAAAGGGTTGTTGTAGGTCTGGTAATGAAAATACTTGGGCTGAGCACAAGCGCTGCTTCAAATCATTGAACGCTTGTTGTTGGGACCGGACCCACACAAATTTTTCCTTACCACCACACCTAGTTACTTGTTTGAGGGCCCATGCAATATGGGATAATCCCAACATGAACCTGCAGTAGAAATTGGCAACGCCCAAGAAGCTCTGAAGCTCAGTGAGTGTGGTTGGGGCTGGCCAGTCACGGATGACTTGGATCTTGGCTAGATCCACATGTACGCCATGTTGATCAATGATGTATATGAGGTAATGGAACATCTCCATGTTGAAGGATCATATTTCCAAGTTGGCGTATAGCTTGTGTTTCTAGCGGGTGTTCATAACCTGTTGAATATGTTGCAAGTGTTATGCCCAAGTCTTGTTGTAAATAAGGATGTCATCCAGATACACAACTAAAAAATTATTGGTGAATGGTCTCAGGATGTCTTCCATCATCCTCATGAAAGTGGTTGGATCAATTTTCTAACCAAAGGGCATGACCAACCATTCAAAAATACCTTCCTTTGACTTGAGGTGGTTTTACATACATTTGTTTGTTCTTTCGGGACCTGGTGGTATCCAGACTTTGGATCAATCTTACTAAAGTATTTCGTCCCCGTGAGCTGATCAAGGAGGTCGTCGATTTAGGGAATTGGGTATTGGTTTCTGACTGTGATTTTATTTAGGGCTCGATAATCAATGCAAAGTTGTCAGGTTCCATATTTATTCTGTACTAGCATGATTGTGCTCCCACAAGGCGATGAGTTGGACATATGTGCCCCTTGTGGAGAAGTTATTGAATATGTCACTTGATCTCATCATTCTCTAACAGAGAGCGATGGTTGAATGGACCATTGGGAAGCGGTGCGTCGGGGGTCAGATCAATGGGATGCTTGACCTGACAGTGTAGAGGTACCCCGGTAGGTGAGGAGACGATATCTGAGTATTCTTCCACGACCTTATCCACTTGCTTCTACTATGTGGAGAGGTCAGTCGTGGAGGCACTGGATGTGGCTATGATATTTTTCTCATTCTGAGAGTGAATCATGAAGAAGACAAACTTCCCTATCTAAGAGATGACCTTCCTACATTTCTTGGAAGAGATCAAGGAAATAGCACTAGGTCGGAATGCCTCGGTTATCCTATACAATTTCTTGTTCAAAGTAATAATAACACTATGAGGCCTAGGCTCATATACATCATAAAGTTTCCATAAATACGGTTGGCCAATAATAACATTAAAAACTTTGAGAGGAGAAACATCACACAATACCTCATCTTTGAAGGGCTTGATGTCCTATGACAGGCGGCATTGTTGGTCGACGTGAATATCGCTCCCTTGGCAAAGCCACCCGATGGTGTAGGTTTGCGGGTGTGACATTGTCAGCAGGTTGAGCTGCTTGACAAACTCTACTGAGATGAGGTTCTTTTGGCTACCTCTATCAACGATGAAGTGCGGCGGGGTACCCTTCACCCACATATGTTAAAGAAAAAGGTGCTTTCCTTCCTCTGGCTCGTCTGGTTCATCGAGTTGGAGCTTGGTGGTAGAAATGGTAGCACTAGGTTCTGCATCAATGATCTGTGTCCCCCTTTCTGGTTCTGACTCAGAGTCAAAACCTGCATCTAATTCAAAGGCTTTCACCTCAGCCACCAGTGACTACTTTGACCGGCAATCAGTAGTGTTATGCCAGGGGATCTTATGGAAGTTTCACCACTTCCCGGTATCTTTCTTTGTATTTTTGGTGTCCTTGTTTGCTTGTGGCTTGGACTGGTTGTCTTGAGGTTTTCTATATTTTCTCTGTCCTTTGTTCTGTGGGTTGGGGCCACCCTTTCCTGGCTTTTGTTGTGATGGGTTCCCAGGCCCAAATTGTCGCGTCTTTTTTTTGAGCTTCTTCTCGATTTTAACAGCATATTGGTAGGTCACGCCCAAGGACGAGAAGTCTAGAAACTCCATTTCGGCCTGGATGTATCTATGCAAACAACCATGATACTTAGGCACTATATGTCGATAAGAATATTTTATAACCAGCTTGGTGCACAAGGTATGGAAGATATTTGTGAACTTGGGCATTGCTTGGTCTCTTTCATGCCATAGTGTGGTCCATTTTGTGTACAAGTCATCATAACTTTCAACAACGTAGTATTGTTCCTTAATAGCATATGTGAAGGACTCCAAGGTGACCGTGACTATAAATAATGAGGGTTTCTATGTTTCCTTTTGTTCACAAAAATTTTCCCACCAATCTTTGACATGGGGAATGGCTTTGAGGAGCGCAAAAGAAATATTTTCTCTATTCGAGAAGTCATGGACAGAGAAATACACTTCTAGTAGATTCAACCATTTTCCATAGCATTTGTGTCTATCTTACCTTCAAATATAGGAATATCAAAGTTTATTTGTACCTTGAAGGGGGCGACGCCTCTGTTTGAGGAAGATGTGTCATCTATTGGTAGTCACTGAAGGATTTGCGCAAAACTATCCATCATCTCATTCCTATGTTGCTTGAGGGATTCCTCGAGAAACATTTTGAAAGGATATCATGTATTGTCTTTGTTATTTTCTCCCACCATGAGAGGTCACTTGGGCGTGTGAGATCTTTTTTCCTCAAGAGAAACAAGCCCAAGACCCAATTCTTTGTACCTTGACCTCGTTGGGGACATGCATTAAGAACAACAAGGAGCAAACCCCTCGAATAATATTGATCCAGATTTTATGAGTAGAATGAAATGAATACAGATTATTATTAAAAGATTTTTAACACATAATAACAATATACGATAAAATTTGTTTATATTCAATAAGGAAATAAGCTGAAACTGTAAAATGTAGCGAAAAATAAGCTTGCTAGAATGGTGGCGGCTTATCTCTAAGAAGAGATGTGACGGTTGCACTCATTCGCAAGAAGATGACTACAATGAGGCTCTAAAGGCATTTTTACAATAACCAGGAATGCCAAAAACCCTAGACATCCAAAAACCTAACCATAGGAGATGAAGCACCAAAAGTCATGTGGGCTTCATTGGGGTAAGTTAGTACATCAACTTCCTGGGGTCGTAACTTTTGCATACAATCTTTGTTTTAGGCTCATGATAGCCCAATGGAAAAGTCTATCCGAGGAATACACATTTTGTTGTCAGAATCAAACTTTGTATCCAATTTGACTATGGTGAGCCCTAAAAATGTTGTTTAGGGCCTCAAAATGACCCTGGAAGTTAGGGACCCAAAAACTAGAAAAAAACTGCCAAAATGAGTCGGTAATGAAATATAGTTATTGTTTATTACCGTAATTTATAAAATTGTTGTAATGAAACTTGAAGACTGAATTTAAATGCATAAAACAAATCTAAAATAAATATTACCCGCACAAAAATAAATCATATATACACTAGAAACCCAATCTTGGGAAGACCAATGAATTATGGCTTGTTAGCTCTTTTAGCATAATAAAAAATTACATGCAGGCTAATAAAATAGTTGCACTCTCTAAATAAGATATTTTGGAGTGTTCTTAATATATCTCTGGAATGCATATTTTTGCAAAATTCAATACACCATTGCTATGTTGTGGATGAATCCTTCCTGGGTATTAATTACCCTCTTAGTGTTTTGCAATAGCTCCAACTTGAATTTGGATTTCTTCCTCTTATCTACAGAAGATATACTTGATGCTAACAATAGGTTTTTGCCCATTCGGTCTTGTAACATGTTGTCATTATCAAACAATACCTCTTTTATCCTCAAATTCAAGTCAATGTGTTTTTTAGCATTGGGTCTTTTTCAAGGATGATCTTGAGTAACTTCTACCGTAAATTTTGTAGAAAATTAAATGAAAAATAAGCTTATAAAAAATTATGTCATACACTTAGCAACCTAGATATAATTGTCTTAAATGAACTCTAAAATGTATAACCACACTCAGAAACTACCATAAGCATAAACACACATTGACAAGCACTTTAGCAGCGGAATAAACATAATGAACATCAATCATTCAACTCAGAAATTTAGGAAATGCCAAGGAAAAACCCAATGTCAGGAAACCCAATGAGAGAGAGAGATTTATTTATCTTCAAGAAAGTACATGTCAGCAGCAACAATACAATTTCCAGTAAGAGAAGATTAACTTACAACACCCACAAATTGTCCTAAATTTTTTCCTTGGAAAACATGCCCATAAATTCCATATTGTTGTATGGCTCGACCCTCTTCCAACACTTTGAAATATGTTCCAAACAACAATTGTACGTATAGCAACAAAAAAATACCCAAAACACCAATAGAACACACCAGAAAACTACCTCGATTTGTGTGCAGCAATGTTGCCTCGAAATCTATGCCCTCCTCTCTGTTGTACGGAATGTATGGATCCATACAATATGGCCTCTCTAACAACATTAATTTACAACACTCTCACACAAAAATATTATCTTGGGATTTGTTCCCAAGCCCTCTTGGGAAATGTTATCTCATAAATCTCTCTCGATATCCTTCTCATTGTGTCTTGCACACTACCCTAGGTATTCTCTTATAATCTAAAAGTGACCCTTCACCTTCTCGAACCCCAAATATAATGGCCAAGATCTAATCTTTCCTTTACAATATCAAGGGACATGATTCATTCCCTCCAAAATAAATCACTTTAAAATATTAAAGTACATTTTTCACTTTATAACATAAGTGCACTCTATGAAATAAAGTCACTTTAATATTAGAAGGTACACTTCATTAAAAAGTCACTTACATAAAAGAACCACTTTATCACAACTTTATAAAAAAAAAATTACAAAGTCATGTGTCTAGTAGTGTAGGCATGAGGTTACATCCGCATACAAGACAAAACATGTGGAGTACCTCCCGAGCTAAAAAGATAACACTCCCTCTTAGCGAGGGATGTACTCGTTGCCATCACCATCATCTGGTCCATCACA
>SNQJ01S0162104.1:21511-35930 GCA_010110895.2 Picea sitchensis
TACCACTTGATACCCTACATCTCTCATCTTTACTCATCTAAGAAGATGTATGATTCCCTAACTAACCTCTTCTTAGTCGAAAAAATTGGACAAGTAATGAGTCTGAAGAATGAGCTCTGTGACATGAAGATGAATGATGATGACAACATAACATCATACCTTCTGAGAATCTCTCAGTCAAGATATCAACTACAAGGTATTGAACAAATCATTTCAGAGAAGGAACTGGTAAATATAGTACTCAATGGCCTTCCCAAGACATGGGATTCATTTTCCCAAGCATGAACACAAGAAAGGAGTATCCCACATTTGAAGAACTTTGGACTTGATGTGCACAATAATAATCAAGGATTAACGCAAAAGAGAAATTCCAAAGGAAATATGATGATCAAGCCTACACAACAAAGTTCAAGAAATTCATGAATAAGAAGAAGTTTGACTCAAGGAAGAAACCAAATCAAGAGAAGGATATGTCAAAAATACAATGCTTCAACTGTCAAAAAGGTGGTCACTACAAGAATCATTGTTCTAAGTTAAATAAAAGGAAGGAAACACATGAAGCAATAGTTTCCAAAGAAAAGGAACCCTCAAAGAAATTCAAACAAGATGAAGCAGATTTCTTCTTCTAGTCAAGGTAACAATATTCTTCTGTAACATAGTCCTTGTACATACCATTTTTACACAGTTCATGTATATCTATTTCTTATAAGATGATATGTTCAGTGAAACAACACCTATGGAAGAATAACAATATAAGGATTACTATTATGATGATTACTAGTCAAGTAATGTATCTGAAAAGATGAAGTACGTTGACAATCCTTGGTAACAATTCCTATGGAAGCTATTATATAAGTAACAACTTCCAGATAAGTCGAAATCAGAATCAAACTTGAAGAGACCTAGAAGAAGTCAAAACATAAAGAAGTCGGCAATCAAGAGGAAATTAGAAAAAGACTTGTCACACTTTGCAGAAGGCAATAAGGATGCAGACGGAAGCATGGACTCTCTTAGATAGAAGGAGTTGATTATAGAATTCCAAAAATAAGAGCATGCATTCATACATGAAACAAGGATTAGGATGGAGATAATCCTAAATGATATGATCCATTGAGGATTATGAAGTATATGTCGATTTTCCCATTGAAATTACCAGCCATGATAAGAAGCATGTGTTCAGAAGAAGTCTTCTTCAAAAAGAAGCCTTAAAGTATCCTTAGTTGTCCATCTACATCCATGATCTTGTGATGAAAGGAAGAATTTGGAATCTTCAGGGAATGGAATATATAGAAGACTCCATGGAACCAAAAGCTAAAGAGAAACATGAGGAAGAACATGAAGATTCCAAGAAATAAATAAAATCCAGAACAACCAGTTATTATACCGAGAATCACAAGACTACCAACTTGGTTTGACCTGTTGAGTGCTCAACACACCCTAAAAGTTTTTGAAAATTTTTCTCTTTTTGGGTACCACTTGTTTTATTTTCTTCTTTTTGAGTTGAGTCTGTTGTGTAGGGATCATTAATTTTTTCTTCCATGTCTCATCATTGATTGTGTTCGGATTTATTTAGACCTGTCAAATTGAAACATTTTTTCTCTAAAAAGAATCTAGCATTTTAACTAAGAATTCACAGCTAAAATTATGCCCCATGCACCTATTTTCGGCATCAACGAAATCCAAGAAGAAAAAAATGACCACGTAATGACAATAATCTCTAATCACCGATGTATCATTGGCATCGGGAAAAAACGAAGGAGGATTGTGTTGGTTGTTCTCAAAGAATATTAAGGAAATGGTCAATTTCCCATCGGCGTAGTCGAAATATGAGAGGGATAAACATTGACATGGGCCATGCAGAACCTCCAATGACCGATTACTGATTCATTTTTTCGGGGTTGGTGAAATATCAAACATTTAAATCATGGGAAATTTTTGTTTCGACACATCGTCGATCACAAATTACTGATGCATGTTCGGCATCGGCAAGTTTCGAGGGGGGTAATCCGGGAACACTTGTTTAAAAATATCATTGATCGTCAATCCTTGATACTTTTTTGGCATCGGCAGAGTAGGCTCTATTTGTTAAAATTCTTATCTAACGAAAATCCATGATTCCTAATAAACTCTTAAATGAAGAAATCAATTTCAAACGCCACGTGTCTTTGACGCATAGGCATTTCGTAAGGCCTAGTTTCATCTTGAGTCACCTTAGGTTTCCCCATGTCCTAGTCGCACTTCCAGGACAACATTTCCACATCAGCATTGTATGAAAATATGGATCAACATTGGATATTTTTCCAAGAGATATCAACAAACATTGTCTAAAGAAAAGCATCGACTCTCGATCCACCCATTTAAATTAGCGGAATGATGGGATGTTTTCGGCACAAAATAAGATCGGATTCTTCCATTTCGTAGGAAAATTAATGTTTCTCTCCACATACATTTCTACCCAATGCACTGATCGAATAAGGAGAATTTTAAATCATTGATGAACCACAATGTAGCCTGCTCATGCTCCGCCAACCTACGACTGCATTTAATCTCGAGCATAATGCGGATCTGGTGACAGATTTTGTAGAACCGCAATTACACCTCGAATTGATGAACTAATGTGACAAGGTAAGTATTATCTACATTTAAATCACTAAGACAATTTTGAACCCCAACATTCTGCACATAAGTTTCTTAGTTCCAGAGTAGTCGAAGAAGCGAAAAGAGAGTCTTAAGAGTTGCACTTGATTTTCAGAATTTCAAAACCAAGTTAAGCTAGTGCGAATAAGAGGTGTGTATTAATTTTATCATTTTGGCAATCGCATTTTATTTATATATCAGTATTCTCTCTACAACACGGTGTCTAAATCTGCTCTCTATGCAAAAAACAAATCCAAGGAATGCTACGACCAGACGCTCGGCAAGGGCACTAAAATTGAAGGAAGCAGAGATCGGTGAAGGATCTTCTCTCGACGTTGTGAGGCAATTGGAATTTGATACTAAAGTGAAACCATACATAAAAACGTAAAACTAAGAAGGCATTTTCTCATCCCCCTACTTTTGGCGATACAGAAGAAAGCACTGGGTCAAATACAATGCTCCCGCGATGGGGAGATTTGTTCGACAGAATTAACTGGGAAGATTACCCAAAATTTATTCCCCACAATGACCCGGATGTAAGGGCGCTCGATGACCAGGTTTTTCTGAACATCTGGTGGTCATGCCTGCATATGGTATCCTTTCGAACCCTGATATTTCCCTATATTGAGACTTTGGGGTGGATAATCGACCATACAAATATGATGAAGTTCCTATTAAATGATGAGAATGGAAGATGTGTTGGTGTTTTTCTCCCAACAGGGGTCCCAAAATATTACAAGATCAGGGACCCGAAGCAGTAGTTAAACATAGATTTCGTAGTGAAGTTATATGAGTTCCATGATATAGACTGATTAATGGCCTCCTGGTGGAAGGAATAAAAACAATTCACAAACTGGAGCAACGGCTGGTATGGGACAACAAATCTAAGGGAGCCATACATCTATTTAATGTCTCTAATATGTTGATTGTACGGGGAGAGATATTGCGCTAAGTTATCGGAGGCATGGATTCCCTTGGCATACATTGTGGCCATCTCTAGGAGTAAATTTAACTAGGGAGCAATTAGTTATAATCAATTGAGCACCGGCATATTGGAGGCTCAAACACCAAAGGATGGAGAAGTGCTTGATTTTCACATAGCTTCATATATATTAGACGTGATCTGCAAAAGGATTGTCTTCGCCAGCATGAATCTGAGTTGGCATGTCGTCGAGCTACATGTACATGTCTACTTCAACATCCTATAGGAAAATAGGTACAAAAAATATTATGCTCTCATCTGCGATAAATTCATAGCTCGGGTTTATTTTATTATTTTCAAGAAAGAGTGCCCAAGATTGTGTGTAGCGGCCAAGAAAATGATTTCAAAAGTAGGTCATTGGTACCTAGATGAAACCATGATTTATATCATGGTTTTTTAGGCCACCAGCGCACCACATTTACTCCCCTCTCACATCCCATATTGGCTCGTCATAGGATAAATTTGTTACCAGACCATCCTTCGGGGATATAATGCCACTTTGGTTAAAGAAAATAAATGAGTGTTCATACCCTATGGTTTCCATGTAGGGTTTTTCATAGTTAAGGATATTGTGCAGGCAAAACAAGAGGGTTTGAGCTAGTTGGAATACAAGTTCCCAACAAGTCGATTTCCTAAACATGACCCTAAAGGCCTAGTTCTGCATCATAAGTCTCTTCCTGTTGGTAATACGCACATGATAAGTTTGAAGATGAGATATTTACATAATGTGCTCAGGACTAGGAGGAGGTACTACAGAGAAAATCTAACCCAAATATGACTAGGTGCAAAGCTATGAGTATGTATGAGAAATTTGAAACGATATAACAAAGGGCTCAAGAATCCCCTGGGGTTAGAAAATAAAACAGAGCAGCAAAAGCCACAAAGGCACAAAGGAGGGGGATGTTGTTATTATAAGAAGCCAAAAGAGTCATCCAGTAGTTAGAAAATGATCCTCAACTATTAGAACCTATGAGGATCACCCTGGTTGACCCAATCAACATCAGAGAGGAACTAAATGGCTCAGAATCAACCCCATAGAAGGAAAACACTGATCCAGAAAACCCCAAACTTTCATCACCACAGGCCAGATAATCGGTGACTATTCCAACCCAGCATGAGATTCCAATAACACCATGTGAAACAGGTGTTCATAATACCCTCTTTGATTTAATTACTATCTATTATGATGAAGAGAGCTCAGAGGTCTCACTTATAACTCTGGTACCAATTATAGATGAGAAAGAAACAGGGGGGACATCTTCTCCAACTCCCAATGCATCAATTCCAAACCCCCTGTAGAGCGACCATGAGGTCGAGAGTACCTTAGACACTAAATTCTTGACCTATCAAGGACCCCAAAAGATAGCTCCAGGGATGAGCTAGGTTCTGGTGAACAAGAAGAGGAATTGCAATAGCTAGAGATCATCACCTCAATAGTCAATCACAAAGTAAGTATTGAGCCTATGACTGTCTCTCTAATTAAGGTCGATACCTCACCCTCCAATGAACACCAGACAGAGGTTGAGCCATTGGAACATACATAAGTTTATGTTGTCAAAGAAGTACAAGAGTCGGTCCTAGAGAAAATATATACGGCAAGAAGACTTGGAAACATTCTGACCTAGGGAGACCAACAAATCCCTGAGCCCGTGGATGAGGTCGCCGATATAAAAGATATTTCTTATGATTGGAAGAGGAAACCCATAATGAGGAGAACAACCAATAAAATGGGACTCACACTGGATATCGCGATTCTCATCACCACAGAAGAGAAGTTGCTTAGCAAAGAAAATGCGAAGACATCCGAGCTAATCAGTGCAGGGATGGTTATCATTGATGCCACACTATATAGAGAAAGAGAGATGAAAAGGAATTGGTTTTCGTAAAGAAGGATCTAGACCATCTGCGCCATCTAGCAAAATATTAACAAGACTCCATGCAAGCAACAATTTTTCTGAAGAGTGAATTTCAAGATGCATATGTAGAATTCACGAGCGAAACACATATCTTCATTGCATGTGTAGCCAATTTTCAAGAAGACACTCTCATGGCACTGGCGACCTATAAAGACGTCAAGATATGGTATGAAAAGACATACCAAGTCATAGAATGAATCGATTACATCAGCGCAGTACAAAAGGGTCGAGACACGAAGGAGCATGGCATCCGAGTGTTGATGGATAGAAGCATCTCTTGGATCAGGAAGGCAACCGAATACTAGGTAATTATGGCCCAAGAACCTCAACGAGAGATACAGAAGAGGTGGGTCGAGTGTGAAAGAAGATGGGAAAAGATTAATCGGGAGATGAAATACATTGGCCTCCCAAAGTTCGGCTCACCCGAAGACTTTGTTGACTTGCATGACAAATTCAAACACAATGTATAATAGGAATCAGTGTGAGAAGTAGAGACCGCACAGGTGGAAAGCATGACATCGGGTCAGGTACAAAATTTTATGGAACATCCGATCAAGGCTCATGCAGTTATGCAGCGTTTAAGTTCCAAAGTGATCAAATATAGAGAATAGGAAATAGAGCTGAAGTAAACCCTTCCAGCCCCGATGGACCAACATAGATTCCCATATGCTAATGCATGCGAGGATCTCTTCATCAAGTCATCAAAATACGAGAAGAGTCATCCACTCTAGTAGATCCACTAGATGATCTCAAGAGAACAAAGAGATCAAGCGCCACATGTCACTCTTTTGTTTTACTTAACACAAACTTTTAGCATCTATTTTAAATTAGTGATTCTTTATAAATAGGAGGATTGACCTTTTAGAAAAGGTCGATGGTTTTGGGTAAGGATCCTCTTTTGATAATTGTAAAGAATTATTTTTGAGCAACTTTAATTGAGAAGTTTTGTTCAGACAAAATTTTGTTTTTCATCAAAGGCGTTATGTGATTGGCTTAAGGAGGAACTACTTCCATCTTTGAATTTAGTAGTTGATGTTGTAACGAGTAAGAGTTTTTGAATCTATTGATAAGCTATATTTTTCAATATTTTAATAGTTCTTTTGTTCTAAATGATGAAAAGTGAATCGTTGTGTTAATATGTGATTGATGGTAGAGCTAAGGAAACTATTTTTCTTGCACTTATCTTATTGCATTTGTATTTTATTTCCATAATTGTATCTCAATCAGTGTTGAAATACCATCAAGTTAATGTATTATTACTAGACTTGTAATAGATGTGAATATCGTTGTTTGCATGCTGGAGAACAAGGTTATCCTAGGTTCATCCTTCTTCAGTAGTTAAGAATCTCTTCTATTAGTTGGTTTATACCATCACACCTTACTTTATCAGACTCATCTGATAAAATAAAAGACAAAAGAGAATGTTTAATCTGAAGGAATAAATTTCACATAAAGATATCCTGTCAATCACTAAGTAAAGCCCATCGACAAATTGGCTAGATCGAAATATCTGGAGAACCATTCCACCCATCAAGCGTTTTAGAGTATAATTGGGCCTCTAAGGTGGGTTTGGTTCCTACTGTTTAGTTAAAGGGATATCGGACCCCTCAACGAAATTGGCGCTAGAAAGAGGGTCGACGAATGAATGGCTAACAACATTTTTGATAGTATATTTCGCATAGCCTGCAGATTCAAAACATCCCACATGCATGGCTAGTCATTCTCAAGACAACCCACATACAAAGAGTACTCTCAAAATGGTTAAATCACCCCAGCACGAGGAAGTAGAACACTTATTCTCTGAAATACCTTACTCTCTTCCCCACAAGGAGTTGAACTGGTTCATAAGAATCACAAGAGCTTACGCCCGACAAATTGGATCGTTACCCTTAGCTCCATTACTTCCTCATAGAAAAAAAGTCAGTAGACCAGTTTTTGACACCTATGACCAGGTTTTTGTCCACACAGTAGAAGACCTGGTAGATTTTTCCCTCACCGATATTTAAAAACCCCTTAATCTGATCCCTGAAACACCAGTTGGTAACTACTCTAATCCTGACGATTTCAAATCTGATGAGGAAGGGTCTAACTCGGATTTCTCAGCTTCAGAATCGAACGACATGGAGGATAATAATGATAATAATGAAGAAAGGGGAAATCAACCTCAAAATAATCAACCTTGGTTGGCTAGATATTCTCTGGCAATCCCAGGACGGGTACATAACCTCCCCCGACATCCAAAAAAATTACTTCCCAAATTTTACCCTGAAACCTCTGGATTGCCTGGAGACCATATTAAAAAATTCATACTATCTATAACACTAATGAACATCCAACATGAGAACATAGTGTGTAGTATTTTTCCCTATACCTTTGAGAATTCAGCCTCGACTTGGTATTTTAACTTTCATGTGGGATCCATAACTAGTTGGACAAGGTTTCAAAAAAAATTCTTAGACAAATTTTCAAAAGAAACCACCACATGAGATTTAATGGTTGAATTGTTCGTTGCCACCATGAGTTCAAAAGAGAAGTTTAAAGACTTCAATCAATGGTTTATCACTATCCTGAACAAATTTCAACCCGAAGCTAAACCTACTCAGGAGTTGCAAATTGAGGTATATGTTAATCCTCTCCCTGCTTCCATTTCTATGTTTGTTAAAAGGGCTCCCAAACATAACCTAGCTGGAAATTTTGAGGAAGTCAAAATGATTGAATTCCAAATGAAGGGATGCAAAGAGGGCCATGTCTCACTAGTTAAAAAGGAAGTTCAACCTCCACCTAGGAGAGGACTTTTGTTGACTAGACCCCCAGGAAAACAAACAGAACAAGGTCCCGAAAAGGGAGGTGGGGACATAGAATACCTAAAACAAAGATAAAGAAACTTTTGAATGAAATAGTAGACATGAAAAGAAGTGTTGGGGAAGGAAACCAAGGTCAAAGGCCTTATAAACCCTTTTTTTAAAGAAACCCACCTTTTAAAGCAATTGAAACTCCCCCAACCAACTTAAACATCGACCTAGGTAATGTAGCATCCGACTCTTTTTGTATGTACCATCAAGAGAAACATTTTGAAAGAGAACGTCCCCAATGGGTGCATGTTATGAATTTAATGGCAAATCGGTTCCTAGACAAAGTTTTTCTTACGGAACAATCAAGTGGCTCAGCGGTGAACATCGTCAATCAGGAGGAAGTTGAGCCACTGGAAGAAACAACCATGTTGTTGTGGGATCTTGACTTATCGATGCCTCTTGACGATGTATTTGAGGTCCAGGAACCACCCGCTGAGGTTTTGGTTGTGAAAACGCGAAGTAAGGGTCAAGCGATATCAAATGATCTCATCACTGTCCAATCCTCGAGAGGGAAACAAATAGTCGATAACTTGAAAGCACCTTTTGTCTCCCAAAGAAATCCTATAAACATACACACACAGGAATCACCCAAGTTGGAGTACAACATAGTAGAAGACTTAAAGAAGTTTAAGGCTAATGTGTCGGTCATGGGCATGTGTAGGATTCCCTAGCAAAAGGATTTTTTGTTACATGCATTAAAGTCAATAGAAGCCCCTATAAAAATCACAGACCTAAGTGAGGTCCCATCTCCCACATATTTAAAGAAAAAACCAAATGTGAATGCTTTCTCTTTAGACAAAAGAGGAAATCCTTGTGTCCCACCTTTCCTTTTAAAGTTTGATATATTCAACCGAAACCTGCATAATTTTTTAGTCGATTCAGGGGCATATTCCAATGTCATGCCATTATCAATCTGCAAGAAATTGAACGCAATCCCACTCAAAAGTGATAAACATGTTATACAAATAGATAGAACTTAGGCAAACTTTATTGGGGAACTTAACGATGTCATGATCAAAATGGCTACACACCTGAAATTTGTTTAAGTAATTGATATAATTGTAGTAGATATCCCAGAAGCTTATGGACTGCTACTCAGTCGATATTGGTCAGAGAAATTGAATGGATAATTTAGCACGGATTGGGCTCACCTATGGTTGCAACTAAAGGGACATACCAACATGATTAGGATCGATAGGGAAAGATATCTCAAACATATTGTCACTGATTTAGAAGCCTTCAACAAACCCTCGTCGACAGATTTCCCCGTGCTAGGAATCTACTCTTGCGATTCTGATTTCAGAAATTTTTCCCCTCTCTCGTCTGATGTACCTCTCACTCAAAACTCTGAAATGACTTTTCAAGTGAATCTACTGGCAGCAGTAGAAGAAATCATCTCCTGTCAAGAACCTCTATTGGAAATGGTAGACAAGGTATATGGAGATGAGGAAATAACTATGCCTGAAGAAGTTTCTAAATTTTTCTCACAAGTTTGAACATTGTACTTTGATGGGTCTAAATCACAAGAAGGGTTAGGAGCAGGATGTATTCTCATTGACCCACAGGCGAAGTGGAATTTCCTATCCTGCAGACTAGAATTTGAATGCACCAATAACACTGTTGAGTATGAAGCTCTAGTTGAGGGACTGAAGAAATCCATAGACTTAAACATTAAATAACTAAAAGTTTTCCGGGACTCTGAAATTATCATTAGGAAAGTAAAGAATATTATCCATGGCAATTCACCCCACTTGATAAATTACCAACAAGAGGTGCATATACTAATACAACATTTTGAGTCTTTCAATATTACTGTTGTTCCCAGGACAAAGAATACTCTTGCTAACTCCCTAGCCACTGCAGCCTCGATGTTATCCCCTTTAGAAGATTGTGAATCCTCTAGGTTCACTGTGGAACTACTCTACAAACCATCAGTACCCAACAATATTTCTAATTGGAAGGTTTTTGAAGGAGATGAACAGATTGTAGATTTTCTAACTAATCAAGAGAATTTTAAAGATTTGGCTATTGATGATGAGGTATTCCAAGAGAAACTGGCAGAAACAGATTTCCATGAACCAAAGAACGGAACAGAGCACTCTAATAATAAACCAAGGTTTCACACGATACCAAAAGAGGTAGCCAATTTGGAGAACCTTTTCGACCTGAGGGAAATATTTAAAGGGTCAAAGAATACAAAGATAGGGATTCCATGTCCTATATATGAGATTATAAACCTAGGAACACCAAAAAAACCATAAGAATGTAAATCTAGGTAAAACAGTGTCTAAAGAAGACATGAAATCTTATCTTAAACTTTTTAGAGAATATCAAGATGTCTTTGCATGGTCCTACCGAGAATTGAAAACTTATGACACTCACATTATCCAACACACAATTCCGTTAAAATCTGGAGTAAAACCCTTCCAACAAAAGCTCAAAAAGTACCATCCATCTCTGTAACCCTTGATGTATCAAGAGATAAAGAAGTTGTTAGATGTTAAGATTATCTTTCAAGTTAGACACTCTTCCTAGGTAGTAAATTTGGTTCCTATCAGAAAAAATTATGGGGAGATCAGCCTATGTATAGATTTCAGAAACCTTAACAGAGCATCAGAAAAGGATAACTACCCAGTCCCACCCATGGAACATCTATTGCAGACCGTGTCTGGTTCTGAAATGTTTTCCCTTCTATATGAGTTCTTAGGTTATAACCAAGTCCTAGTTTCATAGGAAGACCGATTGAATACTACATTCCGAACCAAGTGGGGAACTTTTTCTTATAAACACATGCCCTTTGGGTTGATTAATGCAGGGGAAACCTTCCAAAGGGCCATGGATGTATCTTTTCATGGATTTATTAACAAATTTCTAGTAGTATATTTGGATGACGTGACTGTGTATTCAAAGAGCATAGAATACCACATCCAACATCTAACCCATATTTTTAAAGGTGTAGGAAATATGGAATATATTTAAACCCCAAGAAAACTATCTTTGGTGTCGAGGAAGGTAAACTACTAGGTCATATTATATCTATATTCCAAACGAATAAAGGAAATAGCTCAGCTTCCCTTACCCCATAACAAAAAGGCTATGCAATCCTTCTTTGGGAAAATTAATTTTGTGAGGAAGTTCACGCCCTATTTCGCTGAAATTGTCAAACCCTTACAAAAAATGATTCGCAAGGATGCATATTTTAAGTGGGATGACGAGCGAAACGATGCTTTCAACAATATCAAGACTTCAATCTCTCAAGATTTGGTGTTGTGAAGTCCTGACTTTAGTAAATATTTTTTCCTCTATATTATCACCTCTTACCAGTCCTTAGTTGCGGTATTGACCCAGAAGGATGATGACAACAATGAGGCACTAGTATCATTTATGAGCATTAATCTCCAAGAATATAAATTGAACTACCCTTCTATAGACAAACAGGCTTATGCGGTGTACAAAGAAGTAAAACATTTCAGATCTTACATCCTAAAAAATCACACCAAAATCATCATGTCTCATCCTGCAATCCGATCACTATTCACTCAGTGGGATATGGGGGAGGGAAGGGAAAATTGGAAGGTAGTTGTCCAAGAATTTGATCTAGATATAAAACCTACCAAATTAGGACAAGGATTGTGTAAACTGGTAGCATAAGCCCAAGATCTAATAAATGAAGACCCTGGGTGGGAGAATGAATTAGCATTATGGTGTAGTGAAGCTTTGTAGATTCCCCTAGGGAAAGAATATCGGTATGGAAAATTTATTTACCTCCTACATCATGGGACTTTCCTAGAAAGGAAAGGAGATCTCTCAGGCGAAAATCTGCACAATATCGCCTCATAAATTTAGTACTTTTTCACGTAAATTATCATGGAGTACTCTTAATACGTCTCGAACGTAAATATGTAGAAAAGGTTCTAAGGGAGATCTGTGATGGTCCTATGGGTGGACACTTTTCAGGAGATACCACAGCTCACAAAATATTAAGAGTCAGTTATTACTGGCCTACTCTATTTAGAGACGCTCATACATATGCTAGAAACTGTAAATCTTGTCAAATGAGCGTTTGTAGAGAAAAGAGGGCAGTTGTCCCACTCCAACCAATGACCATATCCAGACCATTCGAGCAATGGGGGTTAGACGTCATAGGGGAGATTACCCCAAATTTTTCAAAACAACATAAATACATACTGACTGCTACGGACTATTTTACAAAATGGGCAGAGGCCATCCCTTTGACTCACATGAATGAAAAGGTTGTAATCTAATTCATAGAACAACAGTTGATCATAAGGTTTGGGATGCCTTCCATTCTCTCTTTTGACAATGTTGTCTACTTTTCTTCTACTCTATTAATCGATTTCTCTCTAGAAAAAGGAATCATAATAAGATACTATGAAAACTAATATCCACAAGGAAATGGGGTGGAAAAATCAAATAATAAGAACCTAGTGAGGATCTTGAAGAAAATTGTCGCAGACAATCAGAGGAATTGGCATAGCTCGCTTCATAATGCCTTATGGGAAGATAGATTAACACCCAAGGAAGCTATAGGAAACTCCCCATACTTTGAAAGATACCAGATATAATAAATACGCAGAACAGAAATAAAATGATAGAAATGGTAGAATAACAGTAATATAACTAACATAATCTCCACAATAACACAGAAATAATATGAGAACAACAACTGAAATAGCACTTTGATTCAGAAAGCAATTTTCACAAGCCTCTTCGAGGGGGCAACCTCTAGTCGAGTAGCGCTCTGTTACAATAATATTCAAGCTAGGGTTTTCATACCCTCGACCCTTATTTATACTAAATATGTCTATTAAGAGAAGCATCTAGAGGAAGATCCTTCTAGAAGCGGAAACTTCTATTAGGTCTTCTTACATCCGCCTTATTCTATTTATTGAAAGGCCTTATTAATATTGACCTTTATTACATCCGAATACATTGATCTACCTATGTGCGGGTTAGGACCTTAACATGTCCGCCCCCTTAAAAATAGCCTTGTCCTCAAGGCTTGCGATGTGGAAACTGCTACAGAATGGTAGCCGGTTCCCAAGTGGAATCTGTCGGAGTCATATCTTTCCACTGTACTAGCACTTCCTTGATGGTTCTTTGACACAGGCGACTCTCACGCTGGTCCAAAACTGCTTCTGGCTGCAGCCAAATGGATCCTTCTTCAGCTAACTCTGGAAGGTTGGTTTGAATTTGGCACCTGGGTCCAATCACCTTCTTCAAGCATGAAACATGAAAAAAAGGATGTAGCTTCGACTGACTGGGAAGAGTTAACTGATATGCGACTTGTCCCACACGCTTGAGAACTGTGTAAGGACCATAAAATTTGGGTGCTAGCTTCTGACAATGCTCGGCCTTGAGGGAAGTTTGCTTATATGGTTGCAGTCGCAGAAACACCTCATCCCCTTCTGCAAATTGATGTTCAAAGAAACCTTTATTTTCTTGTTGCTTCATGCGATTTTGTGCCATGACCAAGTTCTCTTTAAGGGTATGAAGAATATCCTCTTGGACTGTAAGTGTTTGGTCAACCGCCTGGACCTTCGAGGTACCCAGTAAGTATGAGAGAACTGAAGGTGGCTTCTGTCCATATACCGCTTCAAAAGGAGTCATACGAGTGGTTGTATGGTATGTAGTGTTGTACCACCATTCGACTAGGGGTAACCATTGAGCCCACTGGTGTTGTTTTTCATAGGAAAATCACCTCAGATATGTTTCCAAACACTTGTTGACAACTTTCATTTGACCATCCGTCTGGGGATGATAAGTTGAGTTGAGATGCAATTGTGTGCCTTGTAGCTTAAACAGTTCTTGCCAAAAATTGCTTGTGAAAGTTGGGTCACGATCAGAAACAATAGAGTGCGGCATACCATGAAGCTTGAAGACCTGGTCCATGAAAATTTGAGCCACCGTGGATGCAGTAAATGGGTGGTAAAGAGCGCAAAAATGAGCATACTTGGAAAGGCGATCCACCACCACCATTATGACTGATTTATTCCCCGATTTGGGTAAGC
>SNQJ01S0162105.1:30866-41279 GCA_010110895.2 Picea sitchensis
AGTATTTCATGCTTTCGCCCACAAATGCATTGGTAGGCCCTAATCATGCAACGTCACTCATGCTACACCCATGATCGTTCTGTTCTTTCTCTCCACAACCCCATTTTGTTGTGGGTTATGAGGCACTATAAGTTCTCTTCAAATTCCTTTTTTGTTGCAGAAGTCTTTGAATTCGTTAGAGATGTATTCTCCACCATTATCACTCCTTAGAGCTTTCACTTGCTTCCCCGACACTTTCTCCACCAATGCTTTAAACTCACAGAACTTTGAGAATGTTTGATCCTTCTTCTACATGAATAATATCCAACATTTACGAGAAAAGTCACAAAAAAAAATAACATAATACCTATGTTTTTCTATTGAAGAAACCGAGAATGGTGCACACAGGTATGTTTGAATTCTCTCCAGGATTACCAAAGCACAGTTCTCCTTTTCATGAAAAGTGGACTTTACATACTTCCCCAGGGTGCACCCTTTGCACTGATCTAACTGAGCAAGTGTTCCCATTGGAAGTCCAGTCGATATTTGCTACATGATCTTCAAGGCTCCATGATGAAGATGGTCCAATATCCTGTGCCATAATTCGCCCTCATCCCATCTCACCACTTTTTCTTCCTTGCCCACCATTGCACCGCAACCATCTACCTCCAGCATGTAGCAATTCTTAACTCAAATCCCTATCTTCTTGAATTCACTCGTTGCTTTATGTTGCAGGAACGCTTTTCCACCACTGAAAACGTCATAGCCTTTTTCCTTCAACATTGCGACTGAGACCAAGTTTTTCTTTAGACCTGGAACATGCATAACATTTTTTAATTGAAATGGCTTACCTGACTCCCTTTGAAAGGTAATGGTACCAATACCAGTCGCACTGTATCATCCATCGTTACCCATCTCTATATGAATTCTGAGATCTTTCTCCTCCAAGTCACTGAAAGACTCTTTATCTCCCGTCATGTGGGAGGAAGCACCACTATCCAAATACCACACCGATCCCGATGCACTTGATTCCATGCATGTGATAAAAGAGAAGTCAAGTTCAAATTGTGAGATAAGAGCCTCACCAGTTGCAGCTCTAGCAACCGTCTTGTTCTTCCTCTTTTGTGTACAGTTAGTAGCGATATGCCCATGTTCGTGACAATGAAAACACTTCACTTTGGAAAAATCCAACTTCTTGACATTAGACTCAGATTTTGAATGGAATTTCTTCCCTTTCCCTTTCCTTTCCTTGGCATTCAAAGAATATTCCTCTTCATCATCACGCTTTGATGAAGATCCATCTCTGGTGTTCCACTTGAACTCCTCTTGCACTAGATCCGACCATAGTCATTCCCCATCTGGTAATTTTTCCCTTCCATTGATAGAGTCTTGATAACTGTGCCAACTCTTGGGAAGTCCTAGGAGAGCCAAGCTCACCAAATCATTAGTAGCAACTATTATTCGCACACTTCCAAGCTCATCCCAACATTGGACAAACTTCGTGAGATATTTTTTAATGGAGTCACCCTTCTCCATCTTGATCTTCCTGAGTTTATATTTCAGTGCCAATTTCCTATGGTCGCTGCTGTTTTGGAACAGATCCGTCAAAACATTCCACATTTCATGTGGTGTGGTTTTCCCATGGAGACTTGAGATAATGTGGTCTCGTACTCCCTCCAACAGAATCCTCCTCACCTTTGCCACTTTCTTTTGCCATGCATCAAGATTTTCAGTGTCTGTCGCATCCATCTTAGGAACATATTTGTTAATGTATTCCTTCAAGCCATTGTCTTTGAGTACTGCTTCCATCCTTTCCTTCAAATAAATGTAGTTCGAGCTACCCTCGAGTGCATACTCCAACCTCAAGCCATTGAAATCCATTTCGATCTTGAATCAACTATAGCACCAAAAAAAGTCCTTCTGCAAATTCAAATTTTATCCAACCCCAAACTCAACTGCTACAATCCTTCTTGCCCTAGGAGGTTCATACCTGAACAGTTACTAGCCTGAGAAAAGTCCACACCTCACCTATGTATATCCTGTGAACTTTATGAGAGATTTCGCACTGTAATGCACTATGGGGTGAGGGAGGTTCACACCTCTCCTTTAAGCAGCCTGCGAGAATCATAAGGAAGTTTTCACCTCTCCTTTGAGTAGCGTGCAAGAATTTATTCTCTCAGAAATGTGTGAAGTTTTCATTACTAAGGTTTGCACCCTGCCAGAGACGGGACTTGCGAAGATACTAAAATTTTCGCAGCTCACTTCTGTGGCTCTGTGGCTCTGATACAATGTAGAAATTTCAATACAAATTAAGTATCTCCTGTGATTCTCCTAATATAACAATTATATACCACTTTTAAATATAGAATCTCTTCTACTAATATTCTTGCAGAAATTAAACCACGATCACAAAGTGAAATATCAAGAACACATAACACAAAAGTTTTTTCGGGAAAGCATAAAGCTAAAAACCCCACTATCATATATTATGGATATCATGTATCATGAGACAATCTCATACAAATATCTAATCCAATATCTCTTAGTACAATACAATCGTCTCACACTATCATACAAAAATTGACAAATATATGTGCCAATTCTGTCTCCAGACAACCTGCCTCCTCTGGACAATCCCTGCAGTTAGAATTCTCACAATGAATTTGAATTGCCTAGTTTTCACATGCTCATGAGAATATCCACTGCATGTGTGATTTCATGAGTGCACTTCACTCAAATCACAACTGATAGCCAAAGTGTCCCTTTCACCTGTTATCTCAACTGGGTCTCCACTGAATCTGGCATGCATGTAGTTAATCGTGGTGAATCTTCAGTTGCATGTGAGTTCACTAATTTGAATTAATTAATAATTAATTCACTAAACTCTTACTAGTGTAAGTTCAGTTACAACTAGTACAACTGGGCTTAACTCAGTTAACTGAGTTAAACTACTTCTCAACTCTCATAACTACACTTATAACTCTGTTACAACTTCAAGTCACCTCCATGTCTTACCAGTCAACCTTTGAACTCGAATTTCCCATAGTTAACTAATTTGCCATTTCAGTTAATTATTTCAAGTGATTATGAGATAATAGATTAATATTTATTGTCCAATTTATTTAAGGGAAAAATAAATTAGACACATGTTTCTTGTTGACTTTTCAACAGACGAGAGGCGGGAGGAATGGATTTTCATTGATCTCTGAGTGTTTGGACTTTAGTGCCATCACTTCGACTGGTACCTGCAAAGGTCTGAAAGAGAACGACGTTGACTGTAATGTCCAGAGATTTATGGCAGTTGAAGGCAGAAAGGTTAAGAGGACGATGATTTCAATGACATCTCGATCGTGAATGGTGAATAAATGTTGAAAAACGAGATTATCTGGACGAACGACTATCCGTTGGGGAGTGGGGGACAAGTCAGTAGGTTTAATGGATATGTTTGGACACATTGATTGGCCAACGGATATCTCGGGGATGAGGTGGAGGGTAACATATAGGTGGCAGGTTCGTGAGGATGATGTGGAGGATAGGGAGTAGATGACAAGTGAATGGGATGTGACGTGTGACGAGTGATTGGGGGGATAAAGGTACTCTGGAAGAATAACGATGCATGCCTTATAAGCGGTGGTAGTGGAGTGTGATGTCATGAGGCAACGGTGGTATGGGAAACTGGTATGGAGGTTTAGTTGGAGGGGGGGGTAGGCAGTAATTGGTTTGGAGCAAGGGGGATCTAAGTTAACACAAACACACCACATTAGGATGGGGCCCGCCAAACAATACCACCAACTCGGACCCCCCCTCCGTTAAAGGTAGAATGGTCGGGGAGGTATGATATTACCTGTCGGCCGTAGATCTAAGTGTCATTTTCTCATCCATTGATCTAGGCGCACTGTTTAATCATAGAGCGCGACTCATATTACATTGCAAAAAACTTAGGATAGCACCATTTTGTGGGTTTTTTGCGCTGCTTCTTTTCATTTTGCCACCAAGGGGTTAGAACACAACCTTCTAACATAACAAAAAAGAATACAAACCAACTTTATGCTTGTTTTATTGAAATAAAATCCAAACTAACCTATGTCCAGATATATTTACCTAACACATTTAACCCTGATTAGGCTGTTGGGCTAAAACTTACTCTACCCTAGGGCAATTTGATCAAGTTTAAACCGTTTGATCAAATTTATTCACTAGCTAATCTAGCTAACTTGGCTAAGATTAAGCAGTTTAGCCAAGCTTTATTCACTAATCCTATCAGCATAAATTCAAAATACTTGACCATGGTTAGATTGTATGGATCAAGACATTCTTATTGCATGGGGTTCATCATTTTTCTTTTCATACCCTCTTTTATTCTTTCTTTCTTTTTATTTTCTTTTGTAAATTATTTGTAGAATGAAATATTATGTACAACCAAACATACAACAAGAGTAAAAAAAAATCTAGTCACTAGTTGATCCTATGAAACATAGGGTTATAACAGGAAGGAGGACAAGTTCACCTGACTAGAGACCAAGAACCTACAAATCAACCTCCAATGATTGAAACAAAGGTACATCTATAGATATTTGCATGAAATTTTCTTTGTTAAGTTTCATTTTTTATTGAATGAGTCAATAAAGAGATAGATAAATATTAAATATGTATGGATATCCCAAGAACCATTAGTTTGGGACCCATATGCACTTAATCGATTGAAACATATGGATAATAAGTGGGACATAACTATCGGTTTTTGGTTTGATCATGTGAAAGAAGGTTATATTGTTGAGTTTGATGTTGAAGGAAACAAATCTTTCATTAGTGTTGAAATAAATTTTACATCCCACCCTAGAAGGATATTTTTGGAAGAAAACCCTCTATGGATCAAGATATTTTTTATAGAGAAGGGGATGATGAGAATGGATCCTGATAGGATGGTAGAGTAAACCCCCCTATGAGGAGGGGGGAATGGAAAGAAGGGGAAATAATTAAATATGAAAGATAGAGTGGTTCCATAAAAAGGGATATAGAATAAAGTGAGATGAGGTGAGATAGAATGGATCTAGAAGAGAATAGGAGAAGAATATCCCATAAATAAACAAGAATAGTCGAGCTAAGGAGGCACGTCAAAAAGAGAATAAAATAAAATAAAGAAATGGGAGGAAGATGAGTAGTAATATCCAAGATAAAGATTAGAGAACACATGCCAGGAGGGTAAGTGAGAGAATAATTTATTCCAAATAGAAGTGCAGAAGAAGAGAGGCCATCAAAGAGACACGAAATTAGGAATGAGGTATCCAAAGAGGATACCAGAATTTGTGGGATTGGGATCAAAGAAAATGATATCAGATCCCCTTGGATAGTGGGAGATGTAGTCACATCAGAGGAATATGGAGCACAAAGTAGTAGCTCCAACTCAGTAGAAGATAACGATGGATCCCTACAAGAATAAGAAGATATATTGGGGATTATGAGAATTCTTGTGTGGCTATAGATAGGTAGCACTTTTAGATCCATAACCAAATAATATGAGAGAGTATGGAGGAACTCCCTTGAACCACCCCCCTTGTGCATTTGTCCTCAAGAAGAAAGAACTGAAGAAAGTGTAGAGGCATGAGAAGTAGAAGAATAAATATTATAATAAAGAGAGGAATATATGGGTGGAATATAAGGTGAATTCATCAACACTTTGCAAGAAATATTGTCAATACAGGAAACAACAAGTAGTAATCAGTCAAAAAGACATAATTCAATATTGAGTATGGAAAACCAAGATTCAACCCTTAGGCTTCTTGAATTTCACGAGATATGAAGAGATCATGTGGAAAATAACTTGTTCATGTATGAAGCTATATGGTTTGTGAAAAGAGTCACAGACGAGGCATCCAAGATCACACAACTAGAAACTACATCTAGAGACAGAGCTCTAACATTGTACATGAAGTATAAGGCTATTGCATCGATAGGACAAGCAAGGTCCCTTACAAAAATAAAGAGATCTATCTTGAGGGAATTGTAGAAACCAAAGTTGGAATCATAATGTATAACTAAGATCAAAGAGATCAAGTAGCGAGCTAGAGAGACCATGTGGGATTATGATTGACATTCCAATATCTTGTTAGACAATATAACAATTTTGATATGAGTTTTCCAACATAGAGAAAGGTTTATTGTTGGACTCCTACCACATATTTGAGTCCTTCTCACCCAACAAAAGGTAACAACCTAGGCGAAGGACGTAGAAATTGAAATTCACTTACAGTCTATGCTAGGTGGTGGCAAGACATTGACAAGGTTATCGTAGGTACACTTCAACAAAGGAGGATACCAAGGAGGCAAAAGAGGAGGATATGGAAGAGGAAAAGGAAGAGGATACAATGGTGGAAGAGGAATACCACCTACCTATTTTAAATATGGTGATATATGCCACTTCTCAAAATTTTGTACCAAGTCGCACACACTGTGTGGGTATTTCCATATTGCAGACCATGCCACATAGGATTTCCTAGAGTTATTTTCCAAATGAGAATAAAAAAAGGGTTATTACAACATGGTGACTATTGAAAAATGTGAATATTAGAAGTTAAAAGAAGAATCTAATGTATGGGTGGTAACCCAAAGAGGCATATGTATGAGAGTTGACCTAGAATGAGGATAGGAGGTAGACAATGGAAGTAAGAAAAGAAGGGGAGGTAGGAGTGAGAGGATAAATGGATTTGATGTGTGAGGAAATGGAGGAGGAGGGGTAGGGGTAGGCAAGGGATGTAGAGAAATAAGGGAAGGTAGTATTTATAGGAGAAATGGGTTCGAATTGTAAGGAAACGGAGGTAGGGGAGGAGGGGGAGAAGGGTAAGGTAATGGAGGAGGAGGAGTAAGAAGGGAAGGTATGAGTGAGAGGATAAAGGGAGATGAAATGTGAGGAAATGGAGGAGTAGTAACAGGGGTAGGAAAGGGATGTGGGAGAGGAGGGGTAAGTAGGTGATTATGGAGAAGAGGAAAGGGGGGAGAAAAGGAGGTGAAGGATCAAGCAATGATGGAAAAGGATTATGGGTAGGAAATGGAGTTAGGAGAGTAGGGGGTGAAGGATAAGGTAATGTAGGAGGAGGGGTAGGGGTAGGAAAGGGATGAAGGGAAAAAAGGGGAGGTAGGAGTGAGAGGAGAAAGGGGGTTGAATTGTGAGGAAATGGAGGAGGAGGATAGTAGGGGTAGGAAAGAGAGGTAGTGGAGGAGGGTGAAGGAAGGGAGGAGGGAGGAGGAGTGAGAGGAGAGGCGTAGGGGTGAAATATGGTGGAGGAGGTGATTTGTATGGGGAATCGAAAGAGAGGAAAAGGAGGTGAAGGTGAAGGGAAGAATGAGGGGAGGGTAGGGGAAGGAGTGGAAGGGTAAGGGAGGTCATAGGAGAGGAAGGGGAGGTGGAGGTGAGGTAGGGGTGGTGTAATAAAGAGAGAGGAAAGCAGGGGGTAAGGGATTTGAAGGGTGAGGAAATGTAGGAGAAGGATAATGGGTAGGAATTAGAGGCAGGGGAGGCAAGAGGGGGGTATGAATGTTTCAATGGAAATATAATGGAGGAGGAGGAGTACGGGTAGGAAAGGGATTTAGGGAAAGAGGGCGAGGTAGGAAATGGGGGAGCATAGAAGGAGGCATGATATGGGGATGTGGAGGAAGAGGAGAGGTGGAAGGGAGGGTATGAATTAAGGTAGAGGGGGAGAATATGAGGGGAGTAGAGTGGAATGGAGGAGGGAGTATATAAAGGGGATTAAAGGGTGAGGAAATGGAGGAGGAGGAGGGTTAGGAAAGGGAGGTAGGAGAGTAGGGGGGCTAGGGGACGAGTAAATAGGAGTAGTGAGAGGAGAGGGGGAGGGGTGGAGTGGGAGGAGGAGGGTTAAAATGTTGAGGAGGAAACTGTGATGAGGATGGAGAGTGGAAAGAGAGGGAGGGGAGGGAAAGGGAGATAGTGGAAGTTTTAGGGAGGTCATTGGAGAAGAGGGTGAGTGGGAGGTGAGTTGGGGATGTCAGAGTTAAGATATAGGTTAGGGTGGAGAAAGGGGGGTGAAGGGTTAGGCTATGGAGGAGGAGGATCAAGGTTAGGAAATGGAGGTAAGGGAGGAGGGGGAGGATGGGGTGAAGGGTGAGGAAATTAGTTGGAATGTCATACTTGAATTATTTAATGTGACACACATCTATCAATATGAAATTTCTCTTCATATAATAAACAAGATGAGCTACAAGGCATCAATTCCCTACCTTCAACATGGCAGGTTTAAAAATAGTAGGGAAAATGTTATTTGAGTTATGATCAAGTGTATAGCATTTTTATTTGATATAGTTAAACATTATGAATGATCTAATTTCGAAGACCTTTAATGTTTTCATAAAATTGAAATTGTATCCACATGAAAACATTACAAACATAAAGATCCATAAATATGAAAATGAATATGTGACTTTATTCAATTAACCATCCCCTCTAAACCAATTTATTTCTCATCATTCTCCTTTTCTTAATATCTCCCTATAAAGTTATTTAGTTTTCATGGATAGGGACGTAGTATTCCAGATATAAAATAGTATGTAGAACATAAATATTTTAGCTAGAAATGGTAGAGAAGCAATGATGTAATAAAAAAATACCATAATAATACCAAAATAACACCAGAAAGAGCACTTTGATTACTGATAGCAATGTTCACTTGCCTCTTTGAGGGGGAAACCTCCAACAGAGCAGAGCTCTATTAAAATAATATCCAAGACAAAAGTTCCCATACCCTCTACTCCTATTTATACTAAATATCTCTATCCAAAAGAACAATCTAGGGAAGAACCTTATAGAAGCAGAAACTTCTATTAGGTATTATTAAATTTAACTTATTCTTCATTATTGCTAGGAAGTATTAATATTGGCCTTTATTACATGGAAATATATTATTCTACCTACATGAGGGGTTAGGTAGATTAGGTCCCTAACATGTCCTCCCCCTTAAAAACAACCTTGTCCTCAAGGCTTGAGATGAGGAAATTGTTGCAGAATGGTAGTTGGTTCCCAAGTGGCATCTACTAGAGTTGTATCTTTCCACTGGACTAACACTTCCTTGATGGTGCGCTGACACAGATAACGCTCATGCTAGTCCAAAACTTCTTGTTGTTGTAACCATATGGAGCCTTCTTCATCCAACTCGGGAAGTTTGGTTTGAGTTTGGCACTTAGTTCCAATCACCTTCTTTAAGCAGGAAACATGAAAAATAGGATGGAGCTTAGAATGACTGGGAAAAGATAAATGATAGGCCACCTATCCCACACGCTTGAGAACGGTATAAGGACCATAAAATTTGGGCGCCAGTTTCTGAAATTTTTTATACTTGAGTTATTTTTTCTTGTAAGGTTGCAGTTGAAGAAAAACCTGGTCTCCTTCTACAAATTGACGTTCAGAGCGACCTTGCTCTGCCTGTTGCTTCATGTGATTCTAGGCCATGAAAAAATTCTCTTTGAGGGAACGGAGAATAGCCTATCCAACTATAAGTCTTTGGTCAACTGCCTGGACCTTCGGGATACCTGGCAGGTATGAAAGAACTAAAGGTGGATTTTTTCCAAATAATTCTTCAAAAGGAGTCATGCGGGTAGTTGTATGGTAAGAAGTGTTGTACCACCATTCAGCTAGTGGCAACCATTGAGCCCACTGATTTTTCCTTTCTGATTCAAAACACCTCAAATATGTATCCAAACACTTTTTGACATCTTCATTTTTCCCATCAGTCTAGGGATGATAAGTTGTGCTGAGATGCAATTGGGTTCCTTGTAGCTTGAAGAGTTCTTGCCAAAAATTGGTCATGAAAGTGGGGTCTCGATCAGAAACAATAGAATGAGGCATGCCATGAAGCTTAAAGATCTTATCCATGAAACATTGAGCCACAATGGAGGTTGTAAATGGATGTTGAAGAGCACAAAAATGAGCATACTTGGAATGACAATCAACTACCACCATGATGACTGATTTATTGCTTGATTTAGGTAATCCCACAGTAAAATCCATAGAGTATCCCACCAAATAGAAGGTGGAATTGGAAGCGGTTGTAGTGTGCTAGGAGATTTTATTGTTTCTCCCTTGTTTCATTCATAAACATCACATTATGCCACAAAATTGTGAACGTCCTGTCTCATACCATCCCCCAAAAAAGAATATTTGACCCGATCATAGGTTTCGGTAAACCCTAGGTGGCCAGTTGTGAGTGTAGAATGAAGCTCAAAAAGTATTATGGATTTAAGTTGTGATTGTTTAATTAAATACAAACGGCCTTTGTAGAGAAGCTCATCATTGTGCCAAGAGTACCTTGGGGAAACTCGAGAATTGGCCTACAATTGTTGGATTAGATGTGAAAGTTTGGGATCGTGTAGCCATTTGTGGTGAACATCTTGGAGCCAATCTGGTACAATGAAGGAGAGGGAAAAAAA
>SNQJ01S0162106.1:2647-18246 GCA_010110895.2 Picea sitchensis
ACCAGGGAGTTGGTGCTTCCTTCTAGTTGGTGCTAGAGAAACCAAGGAGTTGGTGCTTTCTTCTAGTGGGGCCTAGAGAAAATAGAGAGTTGGTGCTCTCAGCAAGTTGCAGCTTGCAAAAATAGAGGTTGTAGCCTCAAAATGAGTTGGTGCTCATATGTATGATAATGTAAAGAATGTAAATAATACTTATCATATAAAGAAGAAGAGGTTTTTACCCTTTATGGGTTTCCTCGGGAAATATTTGTCTCTGTGTATCTCATATATGTGACTGATGCTGAATGTGCCATTGCTTATTTCTTTGCATTATTGTGATCATCATTGAGTGCCTTGTAAAGAATTTAAAAGAAGCATAATTGTTTAAGCACGGTAACAACTGATTCACCCCCCCCCCTCTCAGTTGTCCAACAACATGATGAATCTCCAAAAACAAACTAAACATTGTATAGGTCAATGATTGGAATCCTACTATATGTGACGACATCAAGGCCAGACATTATGCAAGCAGTGTGATTGGTTGCATGATTTCAAGTTGCACCAAAACAACTTATGTACAAGTGATGCAGGAGCATCGCCGACTCATCAAGCGAGCCAGCGCGGAAGCGGAAAACAGCTGGATGAGCCAGCACAATTTTTGAAACACCTTGAAGTTGTTGCGCCAAATCTTTAATGAAGCCATTTATGAAGGAGCGCCTTTGTATATTGTATTGGACAATGAGCGGATAGCTCTCTTCCTTTAGTAGATAAATGACATTTAATATAGTTAATGCAGGAAGATAGGATTTTAATTCTAGACTAGACAGTTTTAGGAAGCAGGAGGGAAAACGAATATAGACACCCTCATTGTACATTGTAACATTATTGAATTCAGAAGCAGGAAGAGCAAGAGCAAGCAGAGAGATGTGTAAAGAACACCCATGTACTGATATTTGAATTAATAGAAGAAGATTGGTTCAAATTCATAGTTTTGTGTTGTTCTCTGTGCATTGGACGTTGATATTCTCAATTTATGTTTGCTTCCTGTCATACATTTGCTTTTTGCATGCTGTGTATGTGATTTCATGTATAAATTGAAGTCTGAAAGGGTGAAGGAATGAGTTTCAATTGCTTCTCTATTTGAGCCAGATATTCCTGCAAGGAGTGCAGTTGAACTGTCCGCAAGGAGTGCGTTGACAGAGGGGTTCAAATAGAGATATCTTTTGTTCTCATTTCCTCAAAAGTAAATTTGGGTTATAAGAGCCGTGCAAGGAGTGCGCAGGCCAAGGGAAAGCCTCAGGGTTGCGAACCTGAGTAGCAAGCTGAAGGACTGCTACTGCAAGGTGTGCGCAGAGTCGAAGACTTCAACACTTAGTTGTGATTGAAGGTTTACCGCAAGGAGTGCGAGCAAGGAGTTTCCTTTGAGAACTTGAAGTCGTGGGAAAAACTCAGGAAGGATAGGCCTCTGAGTTGCTGAAGAACAGCGCAGATAAGTTGTGACTTGAAGTTGCAAGAGAGTCACAGGTTTGTAAGCAGGTGAACAAGTCTCGTGAGGAGACACTTAGTCATTCCGTGGATTACGAAAGGAGGAATGGACGGTCAAAATCCTCCGAGGAGATTTCTCGAAGTTCCGGGGGTCGTTTGATCCTGCGGAGGTGCAAGGAGGTTACAGCGAGAACGTCCGAAGGTTTAAAGCTCAAGAGGGGCAGATTTGTCGATCCAAGTCACAGGGAACGTCGGATCTACATGTGATATCGTGTATCGGGGATTTGTGAGTCGAGGCTCCAAGTGGTTGCAATGAGAATTGTGATATCGCGATCCACGATATCCCGACGAACCCAGAACCGTCTATCAATTTGGACACATGTCAGAAGATCCAAAGAAGTCGGGGTTCGGAGTATCGGGAGTTTCGAGAGCAGAGTATTCTTGTAGTTTGGAATCGCGAAACGCAATATCCCGACGAGAGAGTTGTGTGGGGCCACAACAGGAGTTAGTGGAGGACAGGTGGCACATCGTATCGGGGATCGGGAAAATGAAAGTCTTGAATCCATTGACATCAGGATTCGCGATCCGGCGAAGTCCGATATCCCGATAAGAAGTGACAGGAAGTGAAAAGGTCAACCCACACGTGTGCGTCAGAGTTTCATCACGTCGGGTATCGAGAGTCGGTAAATCAAAGTGCTCGATATCGCGAGTAGTGAAACCGTGATAAGAGGAGTCTCGATAGATACGAAAGAGGTCAGCGTTGACTAAGGCATCGGATCTCGGGGATTCGAGAGCCCAAGGATCAACCGTTGGACTTGTGAAATTGCGAGTTTCGATTCCCTGATAAGTAAAGGAAGGGGGATCGCGTGAAGAGATATGTGGGAGCAGATTTCCCGATAGGGAAATAGAAGAACCTTGGAGTTCTTCGGGCCGAGAAAAGAGAAGATCCTGTGTGAGTGGGCATGCATGTGGGTGCGGCTGCGTCAGGTTTGGTATTAGAGAACAGAAAGTTTATTTTCTTTCTGTAGCAGAGAAGAAGAAAATTCACCATGCCGCCCAGGAGAGAAAGGCAGTCACCCGATCCAGAGGATAGGGAGGTGCGAAGAAAAGGCAGGCAGGTAACGAATCCAGAAATGGAGAGGCAGTTGCGTGATCTCCGAGCAAGACTTGAAGACATGGAGACATCTCAAAGACGCACAGCTAGTGCAGGGGGTCTTAGTGATTTCGAAAGCAAGGCTGAAGCTGAATGCGACGAGGAAGTTGCAGCCGAGGATGCAGCGAATGAACGCCTAATTAAAGCTATTGCCAGGATGGGTGCAAAGGTGAAGATGGACATTTCAGTTTACGAGGGAAACCTGGATGCAGAGGAGCTTCTAGATTGGATTAGAGCTCTAGATACCTACTTCAACTAGGAAGATGTCAAAGAGGATAAGAAAGTCAGGCATGCTGTCACAAGATTGAAGGGACACGCAACATTATGGTCGGACGAGCTACAAGAAGATAGACGCTGCAAAGGTAAGCAGAAAATTAAAATTTGGGATCGAATGATTGCAAAGATGAAGGCAAAGTTCATCCCGAGAGATTACCAAATTACTCTGTTCAGGAGGATGCAGAACCTAAGACAAAAGCTGATGACAGTGAAAGAATACACTGAGGAATTCTATCGACTGAACATCAGAGCAGGTCATTGGGAGAGTGATGATGAGAAAGTTGTCAGGTATATGAATGGTCTAAGATACGATATCTAGGACGAGATGAGCATGGTAACCATCTGAACTGTGGAGGATGCTTATCAAATGGCTCTGAAAGCGGAAGAGAAGCTAAGCCGTAAGCAAAGTCAGAGAGGCAGAGGCAGGAGCCAGCCCAGAGGCAAGTCGGTTGCCCAAGATAAATACCAGAAGCCCAAGGAGGAATGGAAGAAACCTCAGGGTAAAGTTGAAAGGGGTGGAACCTCACAGAGAGGGCCATATGTTGAACAAAGAGGATAGCATAATGAACAGAGAGGATAGTATGTTGATAATAACATGTTTCCTCATACCAGAGGTAGAGGAAGAGGAAGAGGTGGAGTCATCACATGTTTCACATGTGGGAAGAATGGGCAGAAGTATTATGAGTGTCCAGAGAAAAAGAAGGACATTGGAGAAGCTCACATCACCGAGGTGCAGAGGCAAGATGTTGAGGCAGAAGGCGGAAGATCGCTCATGATGCGAAAAGTCCTTTTGACACCCGAGAAGGAGGTGGAGAGTTCAGTCCAAAGGACCGGACTTTTTAGGACTGCTTGCAAAACCAAGGATATGGTATGCAAGGTTATTGTATACATTGGTAGCACGGATAATCTCGTTTCAACCGAGATGGTAGAGAAGTTGGAGCTGGAGACAACTGATCATCCAAGCCCATACAAAGTTTCGTGGCTACAGAAAGGACACCAAGTAACTTTTACTAAGCAATGCTTAGTTGAATTCAAGATAGGAGGATATAATGATAAAATACGCTGTGATGTTATTCCCATGGATGTTTGTCAGTTATTGCTGGGTAGACCATGGCAATATGATAGAAATGTGATTCATGATGGGCGAATGAACACATATACCCTGGAGAAGAATGGGAGAACCCATATGTTGCTTCCGATAAAGGATAAGGAGGTGAAGCCGGAAGTAAGAAGCACAGTACTTCTCATGAGTGGGAAAGAACTTCTTACCGAGGTTAAGAAGAAAGAAGATCCACAATTCTTTGTGGTCAGGAAGCCGAGGATTGTTCTGACTAGCATGAGAGTGGATGATTTACCAGTTGAGGTTCAGGAACTGCTGGAAGAGTTCGCTGACATCATAGTGGATGAATTACCTCGTTCGTTACACCGATGAGGAGTGTGAGTCATCATATAGACCTCATACCAGGAGCTATTTTTCCAAATAAATCCTCGTACAGATTAACGCTGTAAGAGAATGAAGAGGTCAAGAAGCAGGTCCAGGATTTGTTGGACAAAGGTTTGGTCAGGGAAAGCTTGAGTCCATCTGTTGTTCCGACAGTACTCAGTCCAAAGAAAGATGGAGGTTGGAGAATGTGTACCGACTCGAGGGTGATCAACAAGATAACCATTAGATACAAGTTTCCATTACCGCGGATGGATGATCTGATGGATTTCCTGAGTGGGGAAAATGTTTTTTCAAAGATAGATCTGAAGAGCGGATATCACCAGATTTGCATGAGAGAAGGTGATGAATGGAAGACAACATTCAAGACAAACGAAGGTTTGTATGAATGGCTTGTCATGCCGTTTGGATTGACAAATGCACCAAGTACCTTCATGAGGTTAATGAACGAAGTCCTGAAGGAGTTCATCGAGAAGTTCGTCATTGTGTATTTGGATGACATAATGATTTATAGTAAATCAGTGGCAGAACACTTGAAGCATTTGGCTATAGTGATGAAGAAGTTACAGCAGGAGAAGCTGTTGATAAATATGAAGAAGTCCTCATTCATGAAGACAGAGCTCATTTACTTGGGTTTTTTTATTTCAGCTAATGAGTTGAGGATGGATCCGGATAAGGTAGAAGTGATCAAGAATTGGCCATCACCGAGAAATATTTTTGAGGTAAGGAGTTTCCACGTATTAGCTAGTTTCTACCGGAAGTTCATCAGGAGTTTCAGTGGAATTAGCGCAGCAATGATGGATACAGTGAAGAAGCAGCATAAGTCTTTTCACTGGACAACAGAGGCTGAGAAGAGCTTCAATCTATTGAAGTGGAAGATAACAGAACAACCAGTTTTGGTGTTGCCGGATTTCCTGAAGACGTTTCAAGTGAAATGTGACACAAGCGGGTTTGCCATAGGAGCGGTCTTGAGTCAGGAAGATAGACCAATTGCATATTTCAGTGAGAATCTTGATGAGGCGAAACTGAAATACTCCATGTATGACAAGGAATTCTACACTATCATACAAGCGTTGAAGAAATGGAGGCATTACTTGATCCCGAAAGAATTTGTTTTGTATAGTGATAATCACACATTACAGTTTGTGACTCAATAGGAGAAGTTGAATCAGAAACATGCCAAATGGGTAGAGTATATGCAGAATTTCACATTTGTGATTAAGAATATTTTGGGTACTGCTAACAAAGTTGCTGATGCTTTGAGCAGGAAGTGTTTGTTGTTGCAGGAGTTCAGAGTCAAAACATTAGGTTTTGATAATCTCAGGGACATGTACGCAGGTGATGCAGATTTTGCAGAAGCATATGAAGTAGCTGAGAATCCAGTTCTCAGAGATAGAAGCCCTTGGATAGACTATATGATCTAGGAAGGATTGTTGTTCAGAGACAATCAACTGTGTATTCTGAATTGCTCCATGAGGGAGAACTTGCTGAAGGAGAAGCACAGTGGTGGATTAGCAGGACATTTTGGTCATGACAAGACATTTGCAAATCTGAGTGAATCATACTTTTGGCCGGGAATGCGAGCAGATGTCAAGACATTCGTTGACAGATGTCAAATTTTCCAGCATTCAAAGGGAAGGAAGAAGAATGCAGGGTTTTATCATCCATTGCCTATACCAGAGAAGCCATGGGAGGAAATAAGCATGGATATTGTATTGGGGTTGCCAAAGACACAAAGAGGCGTTGATTCAATCTTTGTGGTAGTGGATAGTTTTTCTAAGATGGAACACTTCATTCCATGCCAGAAGACCAGCGATGTGACTCACATCGCAAATCTGTTTTTCAAGGAGGTCATTCGACTTCATGGATTGCCGAAGAGCATAGTTTCGGACAAAGACACTAAATTCATAGGGCATTTCTGGAGGACCTTATGGAAGAAGCTGGGAACTAATTTGATTTTTAGTTCAGCTTCATCCTCAGATGGATGGATAGATGGATGTGGTCAACAGAAGTCTGGGAGACTTACTCAGAAGCTTGGTGGCAGAGCACCACAGCCAGTGGGATAGTATATTACCACAGGCAGAGTTTGCATACAATGACTCAGTGAATCAAAGTACAGGGAAAAGTCCATTTCAGATTGTGTATGGCACACAGCCGAGAGGAGTGTCTGAACTGAGGGATTCAGAACAGACTGCTACTAGCAGTGCTAGTGCAGAAGAATTTGTTGAAGCGATGAAAGAACTTCACAGTCATGTGAAGTAGCGACTACTGAATTCAAGGCAGGAGAACAAGCGCAGAGCGGATCAACATCGTAGACAACTTCAGTTTGAAGTTGGTGATCTCTTTCTGGCACACTTGAGGAAAGAAAGGTTTCCGAGGGGAACATACAATAAGATGAAGATGAAGAAAATCGGGCCATGTAAGGTCTTGAGAAAATTCGGGGAAAATGCTTATGAGATCGAGTTACCGGATGGGATCGGAATATATCTGATATTCAACATCTCAGATTTATACCCATACAGGGCTAGAGAAGTAAAGATTGGAGCTGAGAAGCCAGTGATCCAGTGGATGAAACAATTTCCAGTTGCGGAGAAGCCGCAGATGGAATGCATACTGGACAAGAGAGTGGGTAAGAAGACCAGGAGGAAAGAATACTATGAGTATCTGGACAAATGGAAGAACCACCCAGTGGAAGATGCCAGCTGGGAGACTGAAGCGGAAATATAGAAGCATGGACAGACCGTGCAGGAGCTCATGGACAGGAGCTCATGAAAGTTTTCAAGTCGAGGAGTATGATGCAGGAGCATCGTCGACTCATCAAGCGAGCCAGCGCGGAAGCGGAAAACAGCTGGACGAGCCAACACAATTTTTGAAACACCTTGAAGTTGTTGCGCCAAATCTTTTATGAAGCCATTTATGAAGGAGCACCTTTGTATATTGTATTGGAGCTTGAGCGGATAGCTCTCGTCCTTTAGTAGATAGACGACATTTAATATAGTTAATGCAGGAAGATAGAATTTTAATTCTAGACTAGACAGTTTTAGGAAGCAGGAGGGAAAACAAATATAGACACCCTCATTGTACATTGTAACATTATTGAATTCTAAAGCAGGAAGAGCAAGAGCAAGCAGAGAGCTGTGTAAAGAACACCCATGTACTGATATTTGAATTAATAGAAGAAGATTGGTTCAAATTCATGGTTTTGTGTTGTTCTCTGTGCATTTGACGTTGATATGCTCAATTTATGTTTGCTTCCTGTCATACATTTGCTTTTACATGCTGTGTATGTGATTTCATGTATAAATTGAAGTTTGAAAGGGTGAAGGAATGAGTTTCAATTGTTTCTCTATTTGAGCCAGAGATTCCTGCAAGGAGTGCAGTTGAATTGTCCGCAAGGAGTGCATTGACAGAGGGGTTCAAATAGAGATAGCTTTTGTTCTCATTTCCTCAAAAGTAAATTTAGGTTATCGGAGCCATGCAAGGAGTGCGCAGGCCAAGGGAAAGCCTCAGGGTTGCAAACCTAAGTAGTGAGCTGAAGGACTGCTGCTGCAAGGTGTGCGCAGAGTCGAAGACTTCAACACTTAGCCATGATTGAAGGTTTACCGCAAGGAGTGTGAGAAAGGAGTTTCCTTTGAGAACTTGAAGTCGTGGGAAAAACTTAGGAAGGATAGGCCTTTGAGTTGCTGAAGAACAACGTAGATAAGTTGTGAATTGAAGTTGCAAGAGAGTCACAGGTTTGTAAGTAGGTGAACAAGTCTCATGAGGAGACACTTAGTCATTCCCTGGATTATGAAAGGAGGAACGGACGGTCAAAATCCTCTGAGGAGATTTCGCGAAGTTCCGGGGGCCGTTTGATCCTGCAGAGGTGCAAGGAGGTTACGACGAGAACGTCCGAAGGTTTAAAGCTCAGGAGGGGCAGAGCTGTCGATCCAAGTCACAGGGAACGTCAGATCTACACGTGATATCGTGTATCAGGGATTCGTGAGTCGAGGCTCCAAGTGGTTGCAAATTGAATTGCGATATCGCGATCCGTGATTTCCCGACGAGCCCAGAACCGTCTATCAATTTGGACGCGTGTCAGAAGATCCAAAGAAGTCTGGGTTCAGAGTATCGGGAGTTTCAAGAGTAGAGTATTCTTGTAGTTTGGAATCGCGATACACGATATCCCGATGGGAGAGTTGTGTGGGGCCACAACAGGAGTTAGTGGAGGACAGGTGGCACACCGTATCGAGGATCGAGAAAAGGAAAGTCCTGAATCCATTGACATCAGGATTTGCGATCCCGCGAAGTCTGATATCCCGATAAGAAGTGACGGGAAGTGAAAAGGTCAACCCGCACGTGTGCATTGGAGTTTCGTCATGTCGGGTATCGGGAGTCGGTAAATCAAAGTGCTCGATATCGTGAGTAGTGAAACCGCGATAAGAGGAGTCTCGATAGATACGGAAGAGGTCAGCGTTGACTGAGGCATCAGATCTCAAGGATTCGAGAGCCCAGGGATCAACCGTTGGACTTGCGAAATCGCGAGTTCCGATTCCCCGATAAGTAAAGGAAGGGGGATCGCGTGAAGAGATCTGTGGGAGCAGATTTCCCGATAGGGAAATAGAATAACCTTGGAGTTCTTCGGGCCGAGAAAAGAGAAGATCCTGTGTGAGCGGGCGTGCCTGCGGGTGTGGCTGCGTCAACAAGCAATAAATAGGGTATTCAAATATCTAAAGGGCACCTTGGACTTCATATTATGGTACTCAAGAGGTGAATATTTTACTCTAACATCATATACAGATGCATATTGGGCAAGCAATGTTGATAAAATAAAAAGTTTAAGTGGAGGAGAACTCTTTCTGGGAAAAATTCTAGTGTCTTGGTTGAGTAAGAAACAATATTCAGTCTCTCTATCCACAATAGAAGCCGATTTTATTGCAACAACAACATGTTGCACACGGGTTCTCTGGATGAACCAAACACTGCAGGATATCAAGGTAGAATATGATCAACCAATCTCAATCATATATGAAAACACAAGTGCAATCAAAATTTCAAAGAATCATGTTATGCACTCAAAGACGAATCATATGGCCATCAAGTACCACATCCTAAGTGAACAGGTAACTGAACTAAGTGTCAATATGGAATAAATTGCCACCAAGGAACAAGTTGCAGATATTTGTACCAAACCCCTTCCCAGAGAAACATTTGCATATCTCAGAAAGAAGTTGGGAGTGATATCCCTCTCATCTCGTCAGTAAAGAAGCACAACTCAGGGGGAACATACCTTTTCCATTGATGCCAAAGGGGGAGAATTACAAACAAGGTGAGATTTACAGACATGGGGAGGATAATTATAGATAGGGGGAGAGTTGTAGACAAGGGATAATTCTTTCTATTTCTAGAGGATTACGTGTTTTTTAGTACAAGGTTGCCATCAATGACAAAGGGGGAGATTTCCGAATAAATTATTTTCATTGATGTCAAAGGTAAGTGGGTATTCACATATAAATATTCAAAGGAAATGTGACTTTAATAAATACAAAAGTGGAAGTGGATTAGAAATGAAGTTACATGAAATTGGATTAAAAATGAAGTTACGTAAAAGTAGACTAAAACATGAAAGTGGATTAGAAATGAAGTTACGCAAAAGTCGAGTAAACACGAAAGTGGATTTAGAAAGGTAAAATTTAAAGTGTAGTAAAAGTGCACATGGTTTTTGCACATGGTTTTAAAACCCATGGTGGTATTTTACCCATGGTATGTTGAAAAAAAATAAAAAATTAAGGGAGAAATTAATTATTTATATAATAAAAGTCGTGTCTTTTCAAATGAACATGAATTTTTGTGTAGAAATAATGGTAAAGTATAAAAGGAGAAGAGGATTGTGAGAAATAAAGTGTGTGTGGGTGAAAATGTAATATTCTTATGCATATCATTTGAGGATCGATGATTGAATATAATTCAAGGAGCAATGATTAAATATTATTGAAGATTAGATCTAGTTTTCTAACAAATATATCTGGTGTTCTAGCAAGGAAAAATTGCAAAGGAATATCTAAGGTAGAAGTAAAAGAAGAAGCAATAATATCTGGTGAAGGCAGAGCTAAAGTAAAAGTAGCAAGCGTTGAGCAGATCTGGAAAAAGTGGAAGGAGTGAGTGTCGAGTAGATCTAACGAAAGAAAAAGGAGTGAGTGCTGAGTTGATCTGGAAAAGCAGAAGTAGAGAGTGCAGAAATGATCTAGTGAAAGCAGAAGTAGCGAGTGCAAAGCAGATTTTGTGAAATCAAAAGTAACGAGCGCAGAGAAGATTTGGTGGAGAGAGAAGCAATAAGTAGAGAAGTGAAGGAAATGCATATGAAGAAGTTGTAAACTTGTAAGTAGGTTTGCGCCTACAAAACAAAAAGTTGTGGGGATCTGTGTCTCCAATAGGTATGTGCCTACAAACAATAGAGGGGATTGGAATCTCATGTAGGTCAGTACCTACAACAAGCTGAGGGGATCAATGTCTCGTATAGGTTGGTGCTTGAAAAAAATTGTAACCATAGATTGGTGTGTACAAATTTTTAAAAAGATTTTTTTTGTGGTTTTCTCCCTAAATAGTTTCAACCTTACATATTGTTTCTTCTAGTTATTACATTTATGTGATTACTTCATTATGGTCATTATGGTTTATGAATGTTAAAAAGAAAACAATAGCCTTATATTAATTCACCCCCTCTCAATATAAATGTGATATATATATATAAAGTGAATAGACATATTTATATTTATATATATTGATTAGTTACAAAGTAAATGGACATGTGATTGTTTCATTAAACTATATATTAATATAATTAATATATATAGTTTAATAAAAGAATCAACAATCACATGTACATGTACATTCACTTTGTAACTAATAATATATATAAACATGGGCATTCACTTTATATATATATATATAAATATAAAAATAAATATATATATATATATATACATTCACTTTGTAACTAATAATATATATAAACATGGGCATTCACTTTTTATATATNTCATTAATAAATAATAATTTATTATATTATGAAAATTGTAAGTACATTACACAAAATTGTACTTAACATTCACCATACAATTCATAAAATCTCAATTTTAATGTATAAACTCACAATGAAGATCTCAATGAATAATATGGTTAACCATTTTCATTTGTAGAAAATGTTTCATTTTATTACTTATTAATATAAGCAATAATTTATACATTGGGTTGATTTTTTTTCAAAAATGGATTACATGGTAATGATCACAAGATGAAACATNATCCTTTTTATATTAAATATTTCATTAATAAATAATAATTTATTATATTATGAAAATTGTAAGTACATTACACAAAATTGTACTTAACATTCACCATACAATTCATAAAATCTCAATTTTAATGTATAAACTCACAATGAAAATCTCAATGAATAATATGGTTAACCATTTTCATTTGTAGAAAATGTTTCATTTTATTACTTATTAATATAAGCAATAATTTATACATTGGGTTGATTTTTTTTCAAAAATGGATTACATGGTAATGATCACAAGATGAAACATAATTTGTTAATTTGTTAAATATGCTTTCATAAATTATGATATTTACCTAAGAGCATATTACTTATGAAAATTGCCACTAGACATATAATAAAACCATAACAATTGAAAATGGTAAATTGACACATGATTATAAAGCTTAATAAAATGTTTATCGTTATGATGCAAAAGACAAAATTCACACATTTTTATAATAAATAGTCAATTAAATCATTAAAAAAACAAGATTTTCATTAAGAGTGAGTACATTATTGTCCTTGGGAATAGGTATCTAAATATTATTGATTAGTTATGTGATTTATTTCACTAGTTTCAATTCCACTTCTTCACTCCTATGAGCATTAATCATTACAATGAGTGCTAAGTGAATTAGTCAATATCATGAGAAATTGGTAAGTTGTGACTAATACTCATGGATATGGTTCATAGATTAATGACTTACTCTACGTAGGCAATTCTGAAAATTCTATCTCACATTATCAATTAGTTCAGTATTTGGAATAGTGGTCTTTGATGATTTATAAATCACATTGTATATTCCAATGCTTGATCACCGAAATATATCTACAAATATGAACCACTATAATGAAATTGTACTCGATTGTACAACTAATATTTGTATATGTTTGAGTGATTAAATAGAAAATATAACACACCAACCATATCATCTAACACTTCGACTTGAAAGTAGAACTATAATAGAAAAACACACACACACTAGAACACAATGTTTTACCCTAAAAACTCGATAGTGGAAAACCAACAAGAAAATGAAGTATTGTGCATTTCATGTATTATATTATGGAGACTACTCTCTCTCTCTCCTCCACACTCTTGCTCATACTATGGAATATATAACAACTAAATAAATTGAACCAATGGTTGGTCACCAAAATATTAAAAGGAAAACCAAACACACCAACCATATTATTTAACTACTTCAACATAAAAGCATAACTACAATAGACAAATGCACACATTGGAACATGATGTTTTACCCCACAAGACTAATACAAAACCAATAAGAATGAAATATTATGCATTTCATATATTATATTGTGGAGACTACGTTAAACAATATAAAGCAATTCAAGATTATTGTGAATCTATGAGACACTATGGTCTATTATATTTCTCTCCCTCTCTCTCTCTCAGGATCACATCACACACTCTCACATGCTATGGAATAGATGAAAACTAAAGAAAGTGAACCATTTTCCCTCTTGTCGTGTTTTTGATAGTTAAAATTAGGGTTATATTTAGGGTTACAGATCCCTATTGGAATATCCTTTATCGGGATATTTTTTAAGGATTCAAATATTATACATATGTATAGTATTATAGGTGACTATTTTGGTTTGAAAAGTCACACATATAGATATGTAGGTGATTATTCAATGAAAAACATGTAATTTATTGGTAAAGCTTTGTTGATCTAAAAGATTGTTTTGCAGTCTTTAAGATAACATCACAAGGACAAATCCCCCTTCATTTTTAAAGAAGTGGTACTCATCTGTATTTAAATAATATACAAGAATTTAAAAGAGGCCTAAGAGAGGACCAATATTATTCTTGAAACAAATATTCATATGTAAAAAATACCTAAGAGAGAATCATGTATCTCAAAGAAAGTATATATTCACACTATAATACAATATTGTAAACCAAAATAGTAAATAGTCTCACAAAATGACATTTCCATCATAGTATTTAGCAAGGTAAGACACATTATTCAGCACAAGGAAAGAAAATAAGGACCGCATATGGAAAAGAACTTTAGATGATTATTCCATTAAGATCCAAAAATGATTTTGATAGACACACATTTGAAGTCTCATGCTTAGAGCTTAAATTATGAGAAATCATTAATGTTATGTCCCAAATAGTTCTCTGGGAACATAAAAAATAACAAATGTTTTTATAAAAATAAATAATAATGTATGATATTTCATGAAAACTAAATTGCATTTTCCCTTCAAAGAGGACTGGGATTTGGCTCCCGCGGACCATGAAATGAAAGACAGACCTAGAAGAAAAAAATGAGACAATCAGGGGTCAGCCTTTTCTTTTTGTAAATTCTAAAAAAAGAAGAGGAAAAGTGACTATTGACTGAGGAAGAAGAAATAATGAGAACACGAACACAATGACTACTTGATTTACTATGATGGAAGTTATGAACCCTTTGAATACCTTTTACATATTCTTTTATAGTACTCTCTTCATCTTCTTGAAACTTCTTTTTAGTTAAGTTTTTATGTGTCCGTTTGTAAATTTGAACTCTGATATTTGTGCCACCCTATAGGACCCACTTTAGAAGTTTATGATTTTCTTTTAATAAATTATTTTCAAAAAATAACTTGTTTCCAAGCCCAAAAATAGTTCCAAATGTAATTTTCTTTTTAAGGCCCAATAACTGATATTTCAACCATTGAAACCACTTCCAATATGTTCTTCGCCTCTTTACCTTTCCAACAAGCTCTCATTTTCTCAAATCGAACATCAAGATCAAATGTTATGAGCTCTAGAAGATGGAGATTCAACCATTGTTGATCTATCTTCATGAAATATGGGCCTCTAATTTGCAAATTTGAAATTATTTATCCCCACATGCATTGTAGGAGGGTTCTCATGACATCTTTATAAATAAATTTTATCTCCATGTTATGTGTGAATGAAGTAGAGAGAGCCATTAAATTCCACATAACTTGTGCACAAGGTATCTTTGGACTGCCACATCATAACCTAGTCATCATGTCGAGCCATTGTCCAGTCGTCTCTGTCCATCCATGTGGCACTCAGGGGTAGGTCCATTTTTCTTGCACATGTCCATGTATAATAGGTCTTCACTAGCATGTGTCATTGGGATGTTTGTCCCAAAATAAATAGAAGTAAACTTAGGATATGAAATAATGTTTAAATGAAATAATATTAAAAAAACTTAAGATATGAGAAATTATAAGCATGGACTCCTACATTCCCACAAATAAGATAAGTCATGCGGATGATAAGTCATGTGAGTTGCGGGAGGAGAGGTCAAGGGGTGGGCGAAGGAAGGTATCCCAATAAAAGACTTAGTGTATAAGATAAGTCATGTGGATGATAAGCCATGCAGATGATAAGTCATGCGGGTTGTGGGAGGAGAGGTTATGGGATGGGTGAAGGAGGGTCTCCCGATAGAATACTTGGTGCAAAAAGAGTAAAACATGGTAAGGCATGAAAAATGACTAACTGTTGGGGAGCCAAGTCACTGAGTTACATGAAATTATGTAAATGTAAATGGAAATGGAAATCAAATATGAAATATGGGAAAAGGAAAATGGAAATATGGAAAAGTAAAATAAAAGAAGGAAATGGAAGAGGAAAATGGGAAATGGAAAATTGAAAATGAAAATTGAAATATGAATATGAAAATGGAATTGAAAATGGTATATGAAAATGGAAATGGTTAAGTGTGGAAATAGTTAAATATGGAAATGGTGTGGAAGATTGGAAAAATGTCTAAGTTGTTGGAAATACTAAAACAACTGAGAGGGGGGGGTGAATTAGTTGTTTATGAGCTTAAACAATTTTATGTCTTTTTAGATATTATTAATCTTCCTTCAAGTGATCATCAACAATATACAACATATGGACAGTAAAAGTAAAGACCATCAGTCACACATAAAGTACACACAGAGATAGATTTTCACGAGGAAACCCATAA